>CALSBZ010000004.1:195451-224100 GCA_943591055.1 Gobionotothen gibberifrons | reverse complement strand
TCTTACTCTGGGATAAATGTACTCGTTCTCACTGAATGCATTTTTCAAACACACACATCACTCTAGAACTAGAGTTTACAAACGTAAACCACCGTTCTCCTGCG
Source organism: Gobionotothen gibberifrons (assembly GCA_943591055.1). Lineage (NCBI taxonomy): Eukaryota > Metazoa > Chordata > Actinopteri > Perciformes > Nototheniidae > Gobionotothen > Gobionotothen gibberifrons. Next base: position 223,996 of record CALSBZ010000004.1, on the reverse strand, counting down.
GAGGTCCCTGAACGCACCGCGGCCACTCTCACGAGGGCCGCGCGCCCACGTATTAACGCTGTATTTCCCATTCAACGGTGAAATGCATTAATCGGAGCTATTATACCAGGCAAGGTGTGTTTTCTGACAACAGCACGCCGGCAATAGCGTCTCTTGAACCCGCACAGTGCTTTGACAGCACACGGTTTATTCCACTCACGTGCACACGCCCACCTGCTGGCTCCCTATACTGGGGTTTACAGCAGGGGACGGGGAGTGTAGGACAGTGTTTCTTCCTCTGGGGATGGGCAAGAATCAGCCACGCTGCGATTGCTCCTTATCGCGTGAGGAGATCGATCCAAAGAGCCCTTCCGTAAAGACGGGGGCTCCCAGGAGATCAACACGGTCCTCTTTGGAAAAATGTCCTCTGACCTGGTGAGGCGGGGGCATCTCTAGCAATAAGCGAGTAGCCCACACACCCGCCGCCATGATCATCATCCAGGGAGAGTACAGCCCTGGGCGGTGGACTTCCATGGACGCCGGACTCGGAAGGAATGGCGAATGTGAAAAGGCACCTCCTCGGCCATATCCTGGTCCCCTAAACACTCGAAGCAGAGATGGTGGGGATTGGCGCCCGCTATTTAAGCCAAATCATATATGCTCTTGTTTATTAACATGTGAGGAACTATATAATTAGTTCTGAAAGCAATTCAATAATTCAAGTTTTCAAATAACAGCTGTTTTATAAATGTCCATTCTAGTGGACGTCAGGACTATCTTCATGGACTTAATGACTCAATATTGTTGCAGGAGACGGAACTGAAGCAGACATTTTCTGTACCAGATAGTTCAGGGAGATTCAGATGTTGAGCTCTCAGATGATGAGAGAGATGAGGATTCCACACCTGGGATAGAAGAGGGTCAAGAAGAAGGGGGGGAAAGATGCAGGAGGCTCCATACACACAGACAGATACAGACATAGAGACAGATAGGGACGAGCGGGAAAGACATGGCCCTCTGTGGGCCATGAGTAGCACGTATGTCTTATTGTTGTTTTTATTTTAAGTGGAGCCATGACAAATGAGAATTGCCTCAGGAATGCTTTGTTTCTATGAGCATGGTCAAATGGAGACCACATCCATAACACTAGTCAAGATTACCCTACAGCCCGTGCCGACTGGAGTCAATGAGGTACTTTTCCCACTACATTGACTACAAAGTCTTTGAAGATCTGGAAAGATTCACCAAAAAACAAACTAGTGTTTTAGTGACCAAATAAACAGCAATGTTCAGATCAATTACTTATTTATGTTTTAAATAAAGGTGAATGTATTATTGTATTAATATCACTCTATAACCATAATACGTTACATAGTCTATCTGTTCATTTTGGCTGTCTTTTCAAACTAATATGGTCATCACATAATCATGTCAAAAATATTGAAAAATCTGATATTATAAAATGTAAAAGAAAAGTCATAGTATAGTATGTAGATAGTTTTAATGTACTTTGAAAAAATGGTGTCAGAAATAACATAAAAAAATCTAAGCACAGTATGTTCAAAAAAGAAACTATAATTTGCTGCGTTGAACAATGGTGATAAAATAGTGTGTAGAAATTATCAGACAAAAAGTTATAATAAAGTATGTTGAGAATATATTAAAAAAGTATGTTGTAAAATGAGTCATAGTACAGTATGTCAAAAAGTAATCATAATACATCATGTTAAAAAAAGGTCTTAGGTGTGTTGAAATGATCGGAAAACAAACATAGTAAGTCTGAAAAAAAGCATTTCAGGAAACACCACAGCATTTCAGGAAACACCACAGCATTTCAACTTATACGGAAAGGGTATTCCTTTAGGGAGAACACTTCTTGTTTGTGATTGGACAGAGCCAGCCAGAGAAGCACTGCTGTGATTGGTTGTTTTTGCTTCCAGTCAAGAAATGACGCTTCGTCATTGGTCAGCACCCGACAGCGCAACATGTCCCAACACATCAGCCGTTAGCTGTTAGCACACAGAGCTCACAGCTCCTCATATCAGTTCAGAAACTAGACAAAAGTTAAACAAGTACAAACCACAGACTGTCTGTGTCATGGTCAATACAGTCGCTGCTTTATTTATGTCTGTATGCCGTTGTTGCGAGTGTGGACAGAGCAGCTACAGGTTGGTTTATCCTGATCGATCCGATCTCCATTCAGAAAACACGCATTTTAAAAGGTTTTTCGACTGCCGTCTTGTCTGCACACTTGTCACAGCATTAATTCATTATTAATTAACAATGTTTTTTACTAACCGGTATCTGTAGTGTTTTGTGAAATGCTGTGGTGTTTCCTGAAATGCTGTTTTGACTTGCACTTCAGGGCCACCGTAGAAGGAAGACAGGACAAGACACACGGAGAAAATGTTTTAAAATAAAACAGGAAACTATAAACACAATACTGAAATCGTGACAAGATGGGCTGATCTGCTACCGCATGCCTCATGCAGCAACATTCTCTCAAATGTCTGTCCTTTATTCCCTAAATTCTCTGCTGAGTGAAAAATAAGATGATTACATACATTACATGTCATTTGTTAGACGCTTTTATCCAAAGCGACTTACATACATTCAGTACTGTGGACAATCCCATCAGGAGCAATTTGGGGTGAAGTGTCTTGCCCAGGGACACAACGACATGCTGACTGCAGTGGGACTCGAACTTGCTATCCCCTAATTCGAATTCCAGCACACTATCCACTGAGCCACAGCCTCCCTTGATAACACCTCTGAATTACCTAAAACATGGAACATCAAGATAAATGACAAAAAATACAGCAGGGGCAAAAACACTCTTTTGTTGTCAGTTGTTTTGATTTATTTGGATCGAAAAGAGAATCTTCTATTTAAGTCGGTACCAGAAACACCCTGCTCTCCTGTGTGTGCAGTTTGTGTCATTTGTGTTAGGATCTTTGAACATCTATACAAGAAGGCCCGTATGCACATGCACAGAAACACAAATACAATGAGTCAGCAAGATCCAGCTCATTTGAAACCCTTATATCTTTAATGTTGTTTTAGAAATGGAGGAGATTAAAGGGAACAATCTAAAGAAGACATTTCACATTTCATTCATCAACTTGATTTTCCAACTCATGTTGATGGTGTTCCTTCAAAGTTAAATTTCACCCAATTAGTTCACCTATTTCTACATGTTTTGTTCATAAAGCATCAACGTTTCCTTTCAACAGCCTGAACTATTGTCCTTGAATATGCAAGCCGCAAAAAATAACATTTAACAGCATTTATTTTTCTTGTAGGCTTAGATCCCAACAACAGTGGTATGATATCTCTTTCGACATACCCCACACACCCAGTGGGAAAAGTGCACAAAGTGTATGCTCACTGTAGAGCAGAAGGCACCGAACATCAGAGAACCTTTTAAGGCGCAGAGGAGCATTTTGTCTCCTCAAACGACTCGGAGAAAAACAGACAAAATGTCTCAGAGCAGCTGGAGAAACAGAGACGCGCAGCCATCACTTTAGAGAGAATTTGATATCAGACAAAGCTAATCTAATGCTCAGCTCTTGTATCAAAACTTCAAACTCGACGGCAAGTCGTTGTGATGAGGCTGGATCTGAGTGAGAGCATGGGAACCAGAGAGAAAATAAAGGAGCTGAGTATCACAGAGCATACCGTTAGTTTCTTAAGGGTGACTGCTTCCATTTTTAACAAGCATTTGTGTGAAGATGATGGATGGAAGGGAAGATGGAAAGATGAAACAAAAAATTCTAAAAGGGATTCTGGATAAAAAAGAAACGAAAGAGAGACATACAGAAATGAACTAAAATGAAGTGCAACACTATAATTAGCTTTCTTGCTCAAATCAAGTCATGGCGCTTTTGCTCGAAATGCCCATTTTACCCGATAATAAAGAAATACATTTCAGGGACTTATATAGATTTAGTCACAGGGAGACATGGAGGAATAAAAGCAGCAATACCAATTTGCTATTTAACAACATCAAAAAACGGTTTCTTTCACAGAAGGCTAGCTGGGGATAGAGGCATGAAGAAAGGCAGAAAATAAGAAACAGTGGGCAGTATAACAAGCTCCGCTCCTCAAATGACTGTCGGACATGGAGAGGCAATTACAGAGCAGCCCGCACACTGGCCCCGAGCTGAGAGAGAAACACACTCTGACTGAACAAGAGGAACAGTGGACGGACAGACTGACAGAGAGGTGCGACGCTGTGAGAGAAACACAAACAGCCTGTCACTGCACTCTACATGTACTCAGTGGAGACACAGGCGATAATGCTCTGTATTCTCAACAGGTTTGCAGTTTACTTTAAAGGTCCCATGTCATGCTTTTCCAGTTATTACCCATCCCCTTGTGTGTTATGAAGGTTGTTATGCATGTAAACGGTCTGCATAGTCACAAACCCTCAAAGTACACCCTGTAGCGAGTAAAACTCTTACACAGAAAAGACCTGTCTATGCTGCCCCTCTAGTGGTCGTGTAAGAAACAACAATTTGCGGCAATTGCATACGCTCCGGAGGGTCGTATATTCACAAAGAACCCTCTCTGTAAAATCCTAAATTGTAGGATAGTTTGGCCATTAAAATGCTTTTTGATTCGATTTCTAGCGAGAAGTGTATATTGTACAGTACTTTTAGAATCCACGTCCAGTGGATGTGTAGGATCTATAGATATTAGGAAGATTATTTGAGGTCTCGCCAAGAGAACGTGTATGTCTTTCCCCCTATGTAAAGTTAGCGTCAACCCTCACCAGGTGAAAACAGTATTTACGGTCTCAGAGTTTTCGTAATAAAACCGTATTCCCCTCACTGTCAAATGATGATGCTAAAAAACATCAGTTTATCCTTGTTAATTACACAAAATTGATTGGTTTAAATTGTGTACACTGCTTTTGTGTTTTTCCCATAGGTTTTTCCCTTTCGATTCTGAGTGACACATTTCTTTTTTCAGAGGTTTTGATAAAACATCGAACTACCCATAATCCTCAGCTATCGTTGAAGCTCGGTGATTGGATGGTTTAGCCGCAATGCACGTTGGGATAGGGTGTTTATGCGATGTGAAATCCGAAAACTTTTTTTTTAAAGAAGAAAATAATACTTTATTCCGAGTGTGCTTGCTTTTCTCTTTGGAAGTCATCACATAACGGCATTGTAATACACGGTTCGGCTGCATTAAATATTACACATCTGCCGTAGTTCTTTATTTATAGAGCCCTGATTAGAATACCTTTTGACAAACTGGAAGAACTGCCACCGAAACTGAATATGTGACATGGATCATAAATATATCAGCAATTAAGCAACATCTTCAATTTCTCTTCACACAATACGTCTCCTTGCAGTATCAATAGTAATTCGGCTGACTTTTATATTTGATCCAATTGGTAGATATATATATATTATATTTACACCATAACAGTGCACAGCTGAAAGAAAGGGACTTGTAGTTTTTAAAGATATTACTGATTTTCTTTGAATTAAAGAATGTAAATACTGAGTTGAGAGAATAGTCAGGGGTTTTGGGTGATGGGAGACACATATATGGAATCACAATAGCTTACCATTAAATGACGGATATACCTCAGATATTAATGTGTAGAACTACGATATGTGAAATAATATAGCAACATCCTGTAAAAGTGAAAACATGTTATTGGTGACATCTTCATAACGTATAATTTATTGTGTTAACACTGTAAACTTGACAGTTTTTTAACCCGCACCGCCTAGTGGTTAAAGTACGTTATTGAATTATTTTTATTGAATATGTTATATTTGATGAAAACATTTAAATATTAAGAGTACATACAAAATAGGGGGAAAGTAGAAGGTGAATGATAGAAATATAGAATAGAAAATGTCAAGAAGATACTGTAGTGATCTCTATAATAAAACAGTTTAGTGTAGGATGTCCAAAGATATTAACAGGAGGATGTGCAAAACAGACAAACTAATAAGGCTTTATTCAAACATTAAAGAATACTTTAAGTTAAGGTCTTCTTTTGAATAAGAAAAAAACGTTGGGGTTATCCACAGATAAATATGAAGTCTGACAAAGTACTTAACGTCTAATATATTGCATAGTTTATTTTGGCACTTGACAATCACCTTCCCTGAATTGTACTCAGGTGTAACTAAAGTCTGCTTTAAGGGTTGTTTATATTCACATCATTAATCAGAATCTGCAAAGTAACTAAAATAAATGTAGTGGAGTAGAAATACCAGGTTAACCTCTGAATTGTAGTGGAGTAGAACAAAGTAGTACATGCTGCTGTAACAAAAACATTTCCCAACTTGGGATCAATAAATTATATCTTATCTTATCTTAAGATGATCGATGGCTACTGCCATATTTGCAAAATGTGCCTCTGAACCTTGACAAGTGCATGTTTCAGGCTTATCAATGAACAACAGGAGGGGTCACAGACATAAGACCAGCTATTAAATAAAGCTCTTCTGACCTTAGCTGTCATGTGGGTATATATTAATGCTGCCCATTATGGACACAAGAGATTTTCACCCATTTATTAATTATATGTTTTAAATGTGAGTGTTTCTTATCCCCTACACCTCCAGGGGTGTACACAGTTTAATACTGGCAACTTCTAATAATGGGAAATACGAAAATGTCTTTTAAAACTACAATTTCCAGTAGAGACGTGCCATAGAACTTGTTTTTGCGAAACACAATAGCCAGCATGTGTAGTTCTGGGGGGTGGGGCTGGACCCGTTCAAGTCCAGTTTTGGATAGTCTGCCGTGGTTTAATTCCATTTCAAAGTGCTGTTTGAAGCTCGGCGTAACCTTGGCGCACTACCACTCCAACATCCAATCACAGAGCTTGAGGACTAATCACAGGGTTTGTCAAGCAAAGCGGATGTTGTAGTCCCAAACGATATCTGAGGATTATGGGTAGTGTCGTGTCTTCGGCCATCCTAAACTCCCCAAAAACGATTTGTTTCTCCGAATCGAAGGTTAAAAACACAAAAGCATTGTACACAATTAAAACCAATCAATGTTGTGTAATTAACAAGGATAATCTGATGTTTTTTAGTGGATGAGTACGGCAGATATCACTGTAAAATCATTCTGTTAGGAATCTTGACTCAATAGTATGAGGACTCAAAGGAGACAAAAAAGGTTTGAAGAAAATAATCTTTACTTTGCAAAAACAAAATCACTCTTCCAGAGGATATAACAAACTGTCAAAAGTAAAGCGCTCACAATGGAGGATAAAAGGCAAAACACTGAGTCCTTTAAATGATGCCTTGGATCTGGCTTCATGGAACGAACGAACAATACGAACCGACAACTAACAAGGGGAGACAGGACAATATATACATGAGGTAAGTGGGCACAGGTGGAAACAATCAGGGGCGGGGCAGCCGCTGACGATGGCGGGAAAAAGAACCAAGGCAGGAAGTAAAGGGACCTGGAATGAGACATGGTGAGTACAAAATAAAACAGGAAGTGGAACATAAACTAAACTAACATGAACATGACAATCACAAACACGACACAACATACTATATTCAACAACAACATATTTGACGGGACACTACACATTTGACAGTGAGGGGAATACTTCCGGTTTTATTATGAAAACTTCGAGACCGGAAATACTGTTTTCACTCCGTGAGGGTTGACACCAACTTCACATGGACGCTGCCGTCAATAGAAATGAATGTAAGGTTTCAGCGTTAGAATCCTTCTAGTTTATTGCCTTGTGTTCATATCTTGTCACCTTTCATTTTATTTTGGTAAATGACTCTACCCTCTCGTTTCAGGTGTCTGCACTTCCTGTCCTTGTGTGTCACCTGTCAGCCTGATTGTTGTCTCCTGCTCCTGATTGTTTCCACCTGGGCCCCATTACCTAATGTGTGTGTGTGTGTATATATAGCCCTTCTCTCCTTTTGTCTTTTGTCAGTTCGTCTTGTCTCCACGTCGAGTCCATGTCTGCAACATTAGTGATCTGTTGAGCAACCTAGTAGAACCTAGAGATCTTTTGTTTGTAGCTTTAAAAGTCTTTTATAAATAAAATATATTTTGAAGTCAACTGAATCGTGCATCTGAGTTCCTGTGAGCCCTTCGTGTCAATGAATAGAGGAAAGACGTAGTATACACACATTCTCCTGGCGAGACCTCAAATAATCTTCGTAATATCTATCAAACTATAGATCCTACACATCCACTGGACCTGGATTCTAAAAGTACAATATGCACTTCTTGCTAGAAATCTAATCAAAAAGCATTTTAATGGCCAAACTATTCTACAATTTAGGATTTTCCAGAGAGGGTTATTTGTGAATATACGACCCTCCGGAGCGTTTGCAATTACCGCAATTTGTTGTTTCTTACACAACCACTAGAGGTGCTAAACTTTAAAACGTGACTATAGGTCGTAATAAGCTGCTGAACAATCAACCAATTTGGTCGTTTTTTGGAGGAGGACAGGCTGTTCTGAATAGACCAGTCCATTGAATATCACAAAAGCAATCACATTGTTTGAATTCATGTGCCGTCATTTTTAGAATACACATCTCAGAGATATTTCATTAGCATCACTTTAGACACAAATATTTATTTCATATATATTTTAATATCAATTTAATTGCCAAATGAAAGCCAAATATTCATTATGGTGATGTACAGCTGGGAAATGCTGCACCACTGTCACTCCATGAATGATACAAGTGTCTGTGGTTAGTTCAAAAGCAGGTAATACTTATGCAATGTAAGGTAATAACAGTCAAACATCAGAGGTCATGTTATTTAAATTGCTTAGGTCAGTGTAACAGAACAAGTGAAGTGGAAATAATGTTGTCAGTAGGCTTCAGGATTGGTAATGCATGTTTTGCTAATGACAGGGATTCTGTGATTTTCTGAGGAAATATGTGTCAATAGTCTGCTACCACCTACTATACCACAAGATAACACTGTGGTTATGGTGACAATCCTGTATTTCCTTGTGTACCAACCTCTTTGTAAAGAGGCCCTATTATGCTTTTAGGTTTCCCTTCCCTTTAGTGTGTTATAGGTGTGCATACAAATAGTCTGCAAAGGCTTAAACCCCTGTGTTCCCTCCAGAGGGACATTCTCTCCATTACATTTCAAACAGGAGTTATAAACAGGAAAAAGACCTGGCAACTTGACCAGCTTTAGGTAAAAAGGTGAAACAACTCCAATGTGCAACATCAATCGCCATGGCAACAGCCGCTTGCTATATTCCTCTGCACTTCACCTGACCACTGATGAGAATACATCACCTATAAAAAGGCATTATGCTTCTTTTTGCCACTCATATCCGCAGATATTCTCTCTGATGGCCGTCTGGCTCTCATTGCTCCTGACATTCTTCTCTCTCTTTTTCCATCTCTCTTTAAAATGAAGGGTGTATGTGTAGTTGTAGGTGCATGGATGCATCTGGTCGTGTACTGTAGTTTTAAAAAGGTTTGTATATGTGTAAAGTAATACCTTAATCAGAAGGAAAACATTCTTAACAAACAACCAAATTCAGTTTATTATATAAAAAAAAGGATCTTTAGTAAGGCCTTTCTCCTAATTATATATTTTCATCAATACTTTCATCACACAACATTGCAATTAAGGGGATTTATTATCGTTAGCATAGCCATACTAGCCTGTATACATGCTTATTGCACAGCTAGTGTAAATAACCCCATTTGTGTTCTGTGAGACTGAAGGGGATGTTGCATTGTTTTTGTTGCTTGTTGCAGTTTTATATACGTCTTGAATGTAATTTAGGTTAACTACCTGTTTTGTTTAGATGCTTTTATTTTGAAGGCGAGTTTATGCTGTTGACAGGAAGTTGGTGTTGCTATGGAAACAACATGACTGTGTGTGAGAGAGAAACTTATGAGAGGCCGTCTAGCTCACAACTCATACTTGGTCTTACAAACAAATCAGAATCTCACATGTACACCACCAGATTCTTTCACACACAGTATCATACCGTCTTTAACGTACTGTCATTCCTTCCTTCATTTACTATCATACTATCATACATAAATAACTATTCTCTCTCACACACAAAAACTAAATCTCTTAAACGCACCATCATACTCTCGTACACACACCACTATCGTCTTTCACAAAGAACTATAATCTAATAAAACATTATAATAGTGTATGTGAAAGAGGATAGTATGTGTGTAATCGGTAAACAATGTATGTAAGACAGAATAATAACCTATATAAGAGGGAATAGTATTTCATGTTAATAACAATAGTCATATATATAAAACAGAATAGCAGTGAATAAAAGGCCGAATAATAGCGTATAAGAGGTAATAATAGTTCATGTGAATGACTATATAGATATATGTATAAAACAGAATGATAGGGTGTGTGCATAAGAATAGTTATGAGTGTGAGAGAGTATGATTGAAAAGGAAGTGAGTTTGATTGAAAAGGAAGTTGGACTAAATTTACGTTTTTCGTTTGACGGACACCGCCCAAGAAAGGCGGTAGAATGCTACTAGTGATGGGAATTATGGCTCTTTGAAGGGAGCCGGATCTTATGGCTCCGTTCCTTTCAAAGAGCCGTTCAAAAGAGCCGTTTTTTTTAAAAGGGGGCGGGGTTACTAGGTTTATCTGCGAAATAATCACCAGGATAATGATTGACTGTATTGCCAGACCTAATGTCAATAATCTGCATTGTAAACATGACACAAGGTGGCGCCATATCCATGTCATTCATGTCAGTAATACTTGGTGTGAAAGCGGCTATTAATGTACTACTTTGAATGTACCCTCTGTATGTGTAAAGTCAATAAAGTTGCCTTGCCTTGAATGAAATTCACGCAACTCTTAATATTAGATACTGTGTTTTTAAGTGGCGATGGAGATTATTTGTTGACCCTGCTTTAAAGGATATTTTGCCTTTACAAATAGTGCGCTTTATCACTGCCTGGGTTTTGGTTGAAGTGCATCCAAGTGCTGCTGCGTTTTCGCGTTTGGCTCATTTTCCATCCAACACATCGTCTACCTGTCCTGTACCACTTGTTATGACTTCTCTCTCGCGCGCGTATTCCGTTAAGACCCACCCCATCTCACTCCTCGTGCTGAAACCTATACCAGAGTAGGGGCGGGTCTTCACAGGATACGTTTGGGGAACTAAATCAAGCTTTTTAAAAGGCGAGTGGATTTTGGCAGGCAGTGAGTGCGGGCCAACGATTGAACGATAAAAAGAACGGCTCTCACCAAGTACGACTCGGTTCCCCTCGTTCGTACCAAAGAGCCGTTCAAAATAATCGGCTCGTTCGCGACCGACACATCACTAAATGCTACTAATTTTCCCTATGCAACCTGAAGAGTAAAAGGGTCAAGTCTGTCAGAAAGCAATGACTGTAAGTGTAAGGATTAGTAACATGTATTGTGTTTATGTGATGACATTTGGAGATGTTTAAACTCAATGAGAAAATGCGTTAGCATTCGCGCTAGCGTTAGCATAGCCATACTAGCCTGTATACATGCTTATTGCACAGCTAGTGTAAATAACCCCATTTGTGTTCTGTGAGACTGAAGGGGATGTTGCATTGTTTTTGTTGCTTTCGTTGCAGTTTTATATACGTCTTGAATGTAATTTAGGTTAACTACCTGTTTTGTTTAGATGCTTTTATTTTGAAGGCGAGTTTATGCTGTTGACAGGAAGTTGTTGTTGCTATGGAAACAACATGACTGCGAAAAGAAATATATTCTACATATAAAGACGGAGAAAGTAAAGAATAAAGTGTATGTTTAAATGTTAGCACCCCCCGAAGAGGCACAAGGTTGGTATTTACTATAATATAAAATTGTAGGTTGTGTCCTAATTCGTTTATAAGCTGTTTTGTAGATTTGCTGTCTGTTTACAGTTAACTTTTGGTAGTATGCTAAAGTGATTCTAATACGGATTGAGCCTAAATGTATATTTTTGTACCTTTATAGCTCTTACGTTGACTCTGGAGTTTCAATAAATTCTAAATCATCAGTAAAGTCTACGACCATATTTCACAGGGATATGCTACAGCTAGCATTAGCTATATTTACCTTGTTTACACTTAGCAGTCCTAAGTGTTAATCTGTGTATGTTACCATTGCATGTTGTGAGCGATTTCGAACCCTGAAGGCAGGAGAGACTGAAAAGAGTCAAGGGAAGCTTATAAAAGTTAACAGCATTTAATTAAACAAAAGATGCAGTGGTGTACAAATGAAATTGCAAGGAGACACTCTCCCCATCTGTCTGCTCAGTTCAGTCGGGGGTCCGAAGAGCTGCTCCCTGGCTTGGCCTCCCTGTTGTCTTCTGAGGTCTTCTCCTATTGGCCGGCGTTATCGGGGGGGCGGGTCCAATGCATGTGGTGCCTTTTCTGTTGCTAAATTACATAATTCTGGTGTCTGTGGTGTTTAAACATTCCCTGCTACACATTATTCAGCGTCAATAAATGAGTGCTAATCCCAGTGTGCTCAGTTTAGAACATCACATGTCATTTCACCTTCTATCATGGTTTAAAACCGTAGCATTTGTCAGATGCTAATGCTAACTGGAAGTGAAGAATTTTCAGAATAAAAGTGTCAAGTTAACAGTTAGTGAACTTCCGGTTTTTCAGAATAAAACTGATTTAAATCAAATATTGTATTTAATTCAAATTACACCTTATCACCATTGATTTTAAATGTACTAACAATGTACAGTATGAGATCATTAAGTGCCTTGTATCTTCTTTTGTTATAGTTTCACTCCGTTTGAATGTCAGTGGAGTGCAAATAATTCAATAAAGGAGCATGGCTGCTCATTCCCTGGCTCTCAAAAGAGTTTGGCTGGCTGTTTAATCTATGTTCATACTGAGACAGGACAACACATAGAGCGAACAGTACACCTATTGTGTAAGTACATACGAGCAGGTCACACAGTATGATCACAAATAGATAAACTCTGTTAACCTCTTCTACACCGGGGAAAAATGTGTCATCTGCAGGAAACAGCGTCTGAGGGCATCTTAATATTCAATAAACTATGAATGTTTTATATCCATGTAACGGGAAGAAACTCAGCTAACTGATATTTTTTTCTTTCTTTTTTCGTTCATAGGCTCACTATGAACGAGCGAAAAATGCTAACGGCGTTTTGCACAGAAACTCACTCATAACACCCTTATTACTTATTGTAGCTGCACGTCCAACCCATCGATCCAGGGTTCCTGCAGGTTTCGCCAACTCAAATTTAAGACTTTTTAAGACCTTTTTGAGACCACTTTGAATAGAATTTAAGACCTATTTCACGGCAAGAAAGTATGAAGGAAAATTGCTATGAAAGAAGAAATACGTCCCATAATTACTTACAAAGCAAATGTATTCATGTTCAACATAAGAACAAGGACTGAACATAACAGCATAACAGTACAGAACTGTGTTAGCCACAAAGTGTGTCTGTGTGTGTGTGTCTCTGTGTGTGCTTGTGTGTGTGTTAGGGCTGTGCAATTAATCGTATTTTAATCGCAATTACGATTTTGGCCTGCCACATTTACAAAAACAACATAATCAAAAAAACTATTATTTAGCTTTGCTAGCGCGCCAAGCTAGCCTGTCGGGACAAGACCCCTTCATGCCTGTTGATTTGCCGGCCGGCAATCGAGGCATGGGGGCGACCGCCGCGGAAGTTGAGCCCCGCGCTGTGTCAAGCTGGGGCTCGACGGCGGCGAACGCCGCAGGAACGGAGCCCCGCGCTGTGTCAAGCTGGGGCTCCCAACTGGACCTCACCGTGGTTCCACCCGCGGAGGATGTCCTGGAGCTGGATTACATGGAGGAGGATGAAGAGGATACCTCTGAGTTCCTCTTATCCGACTCAGATGAGCACGAAGATAGCATCTTCGTCCCATCTGCTCAGGCTGCCAAGCCGGAGGCGATGTCCGCTCCCCCAGGCGAAAGCGCACCAGCTTCGCCCTGCCTCAGCATGGACTTGCAGGCCGTGTGCCAACGCGCTGCGTCCAGGACATCCCCTGGCCTGAAGTGGCCAAGGAGACCTCCAGATCTCGAGGCTTAACAGGTAGAACCCTGTCCCAACACGGGGCCCAGCACTGCGCGGGCCACACTTGGAGCGGACAAAAGTGAGCGGTGAGGACCAGCTCGCTGCTGCACAAATGTCTTGGATGGAAACACCCTTGAACAAAGCCCAGGATGTAGCCAGTCCACGAGTAGAATGAGCACGCAGGCCCGTTGGTGCCTGCAAACGCTGACTCGTATAAGCCAGAGCAATCGCTTCCACAATCCAGTGGGAGAGCCGTTGCCTGGTAACGGGTTTGCCCTTATGAGGGTTAGCCCAGGATACAAAGAGTTGGTCATTGCATCGAAACTCTTTTGACCTGTCCATATAGGTGCGTAAAGCACGGACTGGGCACAGCAAATTCTGAAGAAATGCCTCAATGTCAATGGGGGTACATGAGCCAACCACCTTAGGTACAAAGGCAGGGTTGGGCTTCAGCAACACTCTCGTTTGCCCCGGGGCAAACTGAGTGCATGAAGGATGAACAGAGAGCGCATGAATGTCACTGACTCGCTTGGCAGATGCCAGAGCCAGTAACAACACTGTCTTCAGTGACAGGTGTTTCATGTCAGCTTCTTCCAGGGGTTCAAATGGAGGTCGAGTGAGCCCATCCAAAACCACTGCCAAGTCCCATAAGGGCACCAGTGACCTGGAAACAGGGAGGAGCCTGCGAGCCCCTTTCATAAAACGGCAGACCAAGGGATGTTGGCTAGCCGTCTTTCCCTCAAAGCCCACATGGCATGCAGCAATAGCAGCCAGGTACACTTTGATCGTAGAGAAAGCTCTGTGTTTATCAATCAGGTCCTGTAGAAATGATAACATCACACCGACAGGACATTGAAAAGAGATGTGTCCTTTTTGAAGGCACCACTCCTCAAACACCCTCCACTTACAGTCATAGAGGGACCTGGTGGAGGAAGCTCTTGCACTCTGAATAGTGTTTATCACCTTCTGAGGGAGCCCCACTGTATTCAGATTATACCACTCACGGGCCAGGCCCATAGTGCCAAGCGCTCTGGGTGTGGGTGAAAAATCGTCCCCCCCGCCTGAGACAGTATGTCCCTGCGTAGTGGGAGCTGCCACGGCTGCCCGCACAGCAGCTGATATATCTCCGCCAGCCAGTACATTGCAGGCCAGTGTGGAGCTATCAGGATCAGTGTGTGGCGATGTTTTCTCACTCTGGCCAGAGTTGGGGGTATCAGAGCCAGGGGTGGGAACGTGTCCACGCCTAACGGTGCGTTTAAATCGCGCATTGAAAAGAACAGCTGACATTGAGCGTTTTCTTTTGATGCGAACAGATCCACCGTGGCCCGGCCGTAACGCACCCACAGCTGACTCACAATCATTGGATGTAGGGTAGGGGTGTAACGGTTCACAGAAGTCACGGTTCGGTTAATACCTCGGTTTGGGGGTCACGGTTCGGTACGGTTTCGGTACAACAAGGAAAAGCAAAATAAAGTCTCAAATGCATCATTTTCTTTTGCTGTTATTTTTAACAGTAGTGCACATTTTGGTATGAAAATAAGGAACTCTAACATTTGGAATCATTAACTGTACTACACAGTTAAAAACAAACCACAAACAGTAACACACACTCAGATGGCCATATTATTTATAATGGCTGATGTCAAACAAAAAGGTTCAATAAGCTGTACAACTAAAAAGAAAGTCTTGAAAATATTAAAATAAATAAGTGTTTCAATCACAATCAATAAAAGGCAATACAGAACTGTATAACATCTCCTGATGTCAAAATATAAAATAAATACAATGATAAATATAAAACAAAATAAAATCTGTACCTTTAGGAGCAATGTCTAACATGTGTAATTAACTTGTGAGTGGTACAAGTTTTTCTTCAAAAAGATGAGTTTGTCTACGTTGTCAGTAGTGAGGGCAGATCTGTCATTAGCATACCGCACCGCTGTAACAACGCCGACACACCGCCCTCGTCCGATCCACAACTCGCTCCCCATCGTTATTGTAGTCCACAGGGAACCCGAAATGTTCCCACACAGCTGATTTAAAAGAAGCATGTGTGTTCTAGCTCCTGTGTGTTATCTGAACTCGCCATACAGTAGCTGCTAACTTTTCTTCTTCATGTATTGTGTTCGGTTTGTTATGTTTTCTTCTTGTTCTTCATTTGTTATTTACGGGCGGCTGGCTTTTCGGCGCAATACCGCCCCCTGGATTATATATAGTGTATTACTGCCCTGAAGGACAGACTTTTTTCCCACTCGTAAAAAAAGGCGTACTCGCTGTGTGACTGCATGTGCCGAACCGTGACGGTACGGGACGAATACGGATACCGTTACACCCCTAATGTAGGGTCCAGTCTGCATATAATAATAATAATAATACATTACATTTATAAAGCGCTTTTCCTGGTGCTCAAAGCGCATACAAGCTAGTAAAACAAAATAACAACAAAAGTAGAAAGTGCTAAGCTAGGAGGAATAAGGGCAAGGGGTTAGTTGATTAGGAGTTGAAGGCAAGAGTGAAAAGGTGAGTTTTGAGGGATTGTTTGAACGACGTGAGAGTGTTGGCGGATCTGACGTGGCTGGGGAGGGAGTTCCAGAGTGTGGGGGAGGCTGCTGCGAAGGCCCTGTCACCCCAGGTCCGGAGCTTTGTCCTGATGGGCTGCAGTAGGTTAGCTTCAGCAGATCTGAGGCGACGGGTGGGGGAGTGTCGTTGGATGAGGTCACAGAGGTAGGGGGGGGCAAGGTTGTTGAGGGCTTTGAAAGTGAAAAGTAATATTTTAAAGTCAATGCGGTGTTTGATGGGGAGCCAGTGGAGGTCATGGAGGGTAGGGGTGATGTGGTCGGAGCGTCGGGTGGAGGTGAGCAAGCGGGCAGCTGAGTTTTGGACATACTGAAGTTTTTTTAGTGTGAATGCAGGTGATCCAAAAAGTATGCTGTTGCAGTAATCCAGTCGGGATGTTATAAAGGCATGGATCAGAGTTTCAGCACCGGTCGATGAGAGGGAGGGTCTAATGCGGGCGATGTTCTTTAAATGGAAGAATGCGTTTTTTGTGACCTGGTTGACATGAGGGAGGAAAGTGAGGGTGGGGTCAAGGATGATGCCAAGGTTACGGATGTGAGTGGAGGGGTTGACAATGGAGCCATCGATGGTAAGAGAAAAATCTTGGGTTGAGCGGGTAAGTGAGTTTGGGCCAATGATTATAAGTTCCGATTTGTCACAGTTAAGTTTTAGAAAATTGTTTTGCATCAACATTTTAATGTCAGTGAGGCAGGTGCTGAGCTGGGAGTGTGTGGTTGGAGAAATTGATTTTGTTGAGAGGTAGAGCTGTGTGTCATCAGCATAACAGTGGAACTGGAGTTGGTGTTGACGGATGATTTGTCCAATTGGGAGGATGTAGATGATGAAAAGAAGGGGACCAAGTACAGAACCCTGAGGGACGCCATGATTGACGGGGGCAGTGGGGGATTTGGAGTTGTTAATGGAGATGAATTGATGTCTGTCAGAGAGATAGGATTTAAACCAGGAGAGGGCAGTACCGCTAATGCCAATGGAAGACTGGAGGCGGTTGATGAGGATGGAATGGTTGATCGTGTCAAATGCGGCTGTTAGGTCAAGGAGAATGAGAATAGAGAGGGAACCAGAGTCAGAGAGGAGAATGTCGTTGGTCACCTTGAGTAGGGCAGATTCTGTGCTGTGGCGAGTACGGAAACCAGATTGAAAAGGTTCATGAAGGTTATTGCAGTCCAGATGGGATTTTAGTTGGGAGGCAACAATTCGCTCCAGAATTTTTGACAGGAATGGGAGGTTAGAGATGGGCCGGTAGTTATTGAGGGAATCAGGGTTGAGACCAGGTTTTTTGAGTATGGGAGTGACAGCAGCGAGTTTCAGATCAGGGGGGACGAGTCCAGTGGACAGATAGGAGTTAATGATTGTGGTGATAAGATGAATGAGTTGGGGGAGGCAGGCCTTGACAAGGGTGGAGGGCATGGGGTCCAGGATGGAAGTTGAGGTATTCATGCCGGTGACTTGGGCAACTATGTCCAGTGAGGTAATTTGTCTGAAGGCTGTAAAAGGGTGGCTGGAAGGAGGAGGGTAGGCAGGTTCCGGAAAAGGATGGGTGGTGGACGAGATGGAGGAGTTGGCTATGTTGCTGTGTATTATTTCAATTTTGCTTTGGAGGAATGAGAGGAAGGATTCACACTTTGAGGTGGTGAAGGATTTGGAGATATTATCCATGGGGTTGAGGAGCTTGTTAATAGTTGAAAAAAGGGACTTTGGGTTATTGCTGCCAGATTGCATTACAGAGGAGTAGTGGGAGGAGCGTGCACTGTTGAGGGCATCTTTGTACTGCTGTTGGTGCAGTCTATAAATGTCTTTGTGGATAGTGAGACCAGTTCGTTTAGCATGTCTTTCGAGCTGGCGAACTTTCGTTTTGAGGCAACGGAGATGATCTGTGTACCAGGGGGCCGAGTGAGTGAAAGAGACATACTTGGTTTTTATTGGAGCGAGTTGGTTGAGACAGGAGGAGAGAGCATTGTTGTAGGTGTTGACCAGGTCAGTAGGGGAAACATTCTGGGTGACGGTGGAGTCAGGGATGGTGTCAGCCAGTAGGGAGGAGAGGGAGGAGGGGTGTATGGACTTGATATTCCGGAATTGTATGGTGCGCTTCTGCTTGATGAGGGGGGTTGGGGTTAGGATGTCCATGACGAGGGCCAGGTCATCGGAGATGGTGAGGTCATAGGTGGTCAGGTTGCTGATGGCGATGCCAGTGGTGCAGATCAGGTCCAGTGTGTGACCTTTTTTATCGGTGGGAAAATCAACATGTTGTGTGATATTGAAACAGTTGAGTATGTCCAGGAGTTCTGAAGCGGTATTGGAGTCGTTTGAGTCGACATGAATATTGAAATCACCAAGTAATAATACAGATGGAGAGATAGAGCAAAGTTGTGTGAGGAATTCAGCAAGATCCGATTGGAAAGCAGGGTTTGGTTTGGGGGGACGGTAGATGACTGCTGTAACCAGGGGTTTTGGACCAGACAGTTTAAATGCAAGGTGTTCAAATGAGGAGGGGCAAGGGATGTTTATTGCAATTGTTTTTATATTATTTCTTAGAATTGTGGCAATTCCACCTCCACGCCCATGGTGGCGTGGTTTTTCAATATATGTGTATCCTGGGGGTGTTGTCTGGTTGAGGGAGAAGTATTCCTGTGGTTTTTGCCAAGTTTCTGTGATACAGAGAAAGTCCAGATTATTGTCAGTGATGAATTCATTGAGAATGAGACCCTTGTTGTTTAGAGACCGGGTGTTAAACAGAGCAAGTTTAAGATGAGGTTGAGTTTGAACAGGCTGGGGTGCTTTGGGAAGGGGGCGTAGGCAGGCAGAGTGCACGTGTTGGTTGTTGTGATGATGAAATGGAGGGGGTGTGTCAGTGCGCGCAGCAGACCAGATAGATGAGATGGAATGACCGGACCGGGAGTAAACAAACTTTCGTCCGGAGCTTCGGTGAATGTATTTGGGTCGTTGTAGCAGTCCATGTTTACTGATGGCAGAGATCATCGTCGGGCATGGTGGAGTGGATGTGTGCTTTAGCTGGAGAAGTTCCGCAATGGAGTATGACAGAGTCATGTCGGCCGGGAAGGATGCAGCTCACAACGAACCTCTTGAGAGGATTAATGTCAGACAGCAGGAAAGCACACATCATGGCAGGTGATCGGGGTGAGTAGCGAAGTTTCTGTTGACAATCAGTGATTTTGCCGGAGTCAGTGGAATGAGGGCTAAGAGACAAAAAGAAGGAGAGCGGTCCAATGCTAGCGTTAGCATGTAGCCACCCGGTGACTGGAGGTTGGCTAGCTGAAGAGGTAGCGGTCACGGCTACTAGGGCTTTCCGCACCGGGACAGCTAAAAACATTTGTATTCCCACCGTAGCTGTGTTGTGCAGAGACGAGGGTGTCCAATGTTAGTGGCCAGTTGACGGCAGGGAGTAGACGAGATTGTTGACGGCCAACGGCTGGAGGCTGGTAGCAAACGGGCTAGCAGGCTAGGGTCCGGTACGCAGGAAAAAGCAAATCGGTAACGGAAAACTACTTGAACAAAGTAGCGATTCAGTTGGAGCCAATATTGACAGATATTATATAGAACTAATGGATGTATAAAGAAAAATCTGATCAAATATGTTCAAACGGACAGCAGATCTGCCCCGAGGTTCATCACTCCTGGAGAGGAGACGTACGCAGCTCCATAAGATCAGTTTGCGTGCCAGCATGTGTAACTGGAGAGAACGCAAACCCCCTTGGCAGTTTATATACGATATTGTGGTCATGTTGTCTGTCCTCACGAGGACATGATGTCGTCTGAGAAAAGAAAGAAAGCGTTTCAGGGTGAGGAACACCGCTAAAAGCTCCAGATAATTTATGTGTGACCGTTGGAGGTCTCTGCTCCAGAGACCCCTCACAGGTAGACCTTCGTATATACCCCCCCAGTCCGTCAGACATGCGTCTGTGGTGACCACCTTCCGCGATAGGACAGCACCCATAGGCACGCCCCGTACTAGAAAAGTTGGGTGCAGCCAGTGGCGCAGTGCCATTACGCATTTCATAGTGACCATCACTCTCCGCGCGCCATGACGCGCGGGGTCCAGTCTGAGGGCAGCTACCCAGCGCTGAAACTCCCTCATGTGTAAGCGTCCCAGTCGTACCACCAGGATGGCTGACGCCATGAGCCCCAGTAACCGCAGACATGATCTGAAGAGAACATATTTGCGTGGCTGGAAATGAGCGAGGCAAGCTATGAAGGCTTTCACTCTCTCTGCTGACAGGCGGGCTGTAAAGGGCACCGAATTCAGGCGTAGGCCCAGGAAGAGTACAGTCTGGGCTGGGGACAACATGCTCTTTTCTGTGTTTATTACGAAACCCAGGTCGAGCAGGTGTTTTACGAGGACATTCGTCTGCGTAATAGCCTCCTGCTCCGACTGTGCGAGAAGGAGCCAATCGTCCAGATAAGTTGCCAGGCGAATACCCTGTTGTCTTAACGGGGCTATCGCGGCTTCCGTACACCGTACAAACACTCGTGGGCTGAGAGACAGACCGAAGGGAAGTACTCTGTACTCGTAACAGACACCCTGAAAGGCGAACCTCAGATATTTCCTGTGTGGATAATATACTGGGATGTGGAAATACGCGTCTTTCAGGTCGACTGATGTGAACCAGTCGTTTTGGCGCACGAGACGCAACAGAGATGTGTGAGTGAGCATTCTGAATTTGTATCTTTTGAGATATTTGTTCAGAGCTCTCAAATCTAGTATAGGCCGAATTCCGTTCCCTCCCCCGTTTGGGAAACGAAGATGTCATCTTCGTGCTCATCCGAGTCGGATAGGAGGAACTCAGAGGCATCCTCTTCGTCCTCCATATAATCCAGCTCTAGGACATCCTCCGCGGGTGGAACCACGGTGAGGTCCAGTTGGGAGCCCCAGCTTGACACAGCACGGGGCTCCGCTCTCGCGGCTCTTGCCGTCACCGGACCCCAGCCTGACACGGCGCGGGGCTCCGATTCCGCGGCTACCACCGTTGTTGAGCCCCTGCCTGACACAGTGTGGGGCTCAATCTCCGCGGCAGACGCCACCATGTCCTGATTGCCGGCCGGCGAATCAACGGACATGAAGGGGTCCTGTCGGCGGAGGCTCTTGATGGTGAAGCGGGCACAATACCCGCACGAGCCGAAGAAAACTAGCAACAGGTATGTCACTGTTTAAGAAAAAATCAAACCTTACCGTTGTTTCGACAGAAAAAACGGTGGGGCAGACTGCAATATTAACTGGTGTGTTAATATTGTTCAATCTTCTTGCAAAGCAAAAAAGTAACCGGCAAGCGCCCGTCGACCGAATGTTAGCTTGGGTTCAGTCTGTGGACCGTTAAGCTAGCCCGGCTACTGATATTCGAGATGTGCTCTGAAGCGAGAAGAGGTGTTTGAATGACGCTGCGACGTAGCGCAAGCTACTTAAAGGGTGGGTGGATTCCCTGACGTGGACGTCAAGATCACCAGCCAATCAGGATTGGCGTAATGAGATTGATGCTTCTGTTTGCATACGCGTTGACCCATACTCTCTGCTTTCTCCTGCAGGCAACCGGCTCTGAGTAAACCCAGTGTCTATTTTGACGTGTTTGTGCAAAAGAAACACCTTTTTATACCCGTTAATGTGCTGTGTCTCCTTTTTGTTGTGGCCTTCTGAGCCAGGTCGCAACAAATGGGGGATCGTCCTACGGGTTATATCTAGAAAGTTTGTGTAGTGCTCAGAGCACATGGCGTCAGTTGAGCAGCTGATTAGTTGATGTGGTCCAGCTGTGTGCTGGCTTGGCGCTGCTATTTGGGGGCTATTTTTTGGGTTTCAGGAAGCTTTAGTGTTTGACATGTCGTCAGGTTTTGTGTGCCAATCAGAAGGTAAGATGTTGCTGCTTGTTACGCTTTTGTAAAGAGTTTTCCCCGCTAGGCTTAAGTGGCGTTTCCCCTTTGGTGGTGTCTGTTTGTTTTTTTCATAGTGTTGTGGCGACGTGGTTAGTGTCAGCTGTTTTCGGACAGCTGTCTCGGGGGCACATCCGCGTGATTTCTTGGTGTTACCTGCGTGCAGGTCGCTCCATAAATCCGCCGGGTTCCAGTGCGTAATTACCCGCCGCAAGCCACATGAAGACTAAGTGAGATTAGTACGATTTTGGTTAGGCAGTTAGGGGGGAAATTCTCTGTTGGGTTTTGTCTTTTGTCCATGCGTGTTGACAGTTAATACTTTCTGATTGGGATAGGCAATATATTATGGCTTCTTTGTTGGCGTTTGTGGATGCGCCCTCAGTGTCTTTCTTAGATGATTGCCGGAAGGCGCAGTTGGTCGAAATAGCAGAGCATTATAACATTGCTGTTGTAGGGAGCAAGCGGAAAAATGAGATTAAAGCTGTCATCGTGTCATCTTTGTTTGATCAGGGTGTGTTGCAGAAGAGTGAGTCTGGTGCGGCAGGGGTCGTGCCGGTAGTGGTTGAGACAGCTGGTTTGACGTTCGAGCAGCAAAAGGAGCTTTTGGCCATGCAGTTTAATCAGGAGAGGTTGAGGATGGAGCAGGAGAAGTTGCAGTTGGAGTTGAGGTTGGAGCAGGAGAAGTTGAGGGGTCAGCAGCAGGAGGTAGAGAAGCGTTTAGAGGTGGAGAAGGTGCTGGAGGTGGAAAAGATGAAATGTGAGGGGGTGCTGGAGGTGGAAAAGATGAAATGTGAGGTGGAATATGCTAGATTACGGCTGATTGGAGAGGGCAGGCTTGCTCCGGTGGAGGATGGTTCTGATAAACTAAAAGAACTCTAACACTGAAACTTACAGTACCCCCCCTTTTACGGACGGCTCCAGACGTCCCTGAAGCCTGAGACTGTTGTCTGTCGAAGTCTGATATTAGTGTTTTGTCCACAATGAAGCTGCCTGGGATCCAACACCTCTCCTCTAGTCCATACCCTACCCAGTCAACCAGGAACTGTCTACCTCTGCCACTCTTTCAGACAGTATTCTATCCACTGTATACACTTGACCTCCGTCGACGATCCGGGGAGGTGGAGGGGGCGTGGAGTAGGGCTGCACGATTAAAAAAAATAAAAAAATCTAATTGCGATTTTTCTGACAAATATTGCGATTGCGATTCAATATGCGATATTTGTTTTTAAGCGACCCAACGGAAGTTTATTGTAAAATGCGGCCATATCTCCGGCTAGGAAGGTCGCATCAACATGCTCCCATCTCTAGCACCCCCGCAGCCCGAGCTACGAGTGAAAGAGCTAAACTTACATGAAACTTCCGTTGGATTGCTTTAAAGTCAAGCTTCAGTTTAAGATTGTTACAACCAGCCCGTGACGGGCTGTAACATAAAACTGGGAGACGAGACGAGGGTTGTAAACAATGAAGAGGTTTATTTTTAAATGCCACAAAATGATCCAGCAGCACCAGCAACAGATCCCTGAAGCTGGCCCGGCGTGAGTGCTCAGAGGAGTGACACAGACGTCACCGGCTGGGCTCCTCTTGAAGCTTCCGGCCAGGTGTAGCTCATCAAGCTTCATGCCTCGTCCACAGGTGTAGCTCATCAACAGCTGCAGCTGGAACCTGCAATCAAACACAACCACACACACACAACCAGACGGCACCCCACGTGGTGTGGAGGGGTCGTCACACTCCCCCCCATAAGAAAGGAGTTCCCCTAAGAACACCGTTAATTACCACAACAGCTAGAAGCTCCTCTCCGATATTCCGGCATGGACAGAAAACCACTCTGGCCAGTCCCTTGACCCTGCACCTGGAAGGACCCGGAATGTCCCTCCAGAAACCGCAACCCAGCCCCCGGCAACAAACCCAAGACCGGGTCACGGCACCAACGCCCAGGTCGCTGCCGAACTGGCCCACCTGTCCATGCGTGACATGACCCAACATGCCGAGACACATCTCTCCTCAAACCAGGCCAAAAGAAATACCTCAACAGGTAACCACATGTTTTACGGACACCCAGATGTCCTGACTGCCCATGCGCTTTTCTGAGTATCTCCTCACGAAACCTGACAGGAACCACAATCTGACACACTGGCCCACCAATGAAGCCCTTCCCACGTGACCACCACTTCCTGACCAGCAATCCCCCTTGCAGCTGACAACCCCTGGTGACACCATTTCCATCCTCGTGGAGCGACCCGCCTCAAAAAACGGACTGAGGGAGACATCCGCCTTCTGCTCCATCACCAACTCACTGCGGGATACCGACAACAAGTCAGGAATGATCACAGAATCTCTCGCACTGACCTCTTCACCCTGCTCAGATTCCTCCTGTGCACGGCTCACAGCCCGTCTCACAGAACCAGCCACAAACACTGCAGGAGAGCACTTGACATTCTCCTCTGCCTTAACAATCACAGTAGGTGAAGATGACTGCATGGTAGGCGGTGGACCCTCAGCCCACACACGGCTGCCAGCCAGGCCGTTACCCAGGATCACATCCACACCTTCAATCGGCATTACAGGACGGACCCCCATGGCGACCTCACCCTGCACCAGACCTGAGTTAAGCACAACAGAATGCAGAGGAACAGGCACAACATTCATTCCCATACCTCGCATCCGGACAAAATCCCCAGTTCCAGATTTGTCCGAAAACGGTAACACAGAGCTCAGAATGTATGAGTCATATGATGCAGTGTCTCTCAAAATCTTTACCGGCACGCTTATATCACTTCCCATCAATGACACGTATCCGTTTGACAGAAACGCAGATAAATCCGGTTCCTTCAACCCGCTAACCTGCTGATAGGAAGAGATGACAGGTAAGGGTACCACAGACACAGCACAAGCAGCAGAGTTAACCTGGCCTACATGGTTCCCCCCTGCTAGCCTTAGCTTTGGGACAGTCACCCTTCCAGTGCCCTCTCTCCCTGCAGAAATGACAGATTTCCGAATCACCCTGTGACTGACCTCGCATCTCACGCTCACCCCAGTGCGGATTAGCTTTCTCTTCCCATCTCCCCGCTGCACGATACATACCAGCTTCATCCTGGACCCTGAAGTCGCGACCGCCCCTGTGCGTTAGCACATAATCATCTGCCAGAGCAGTAGCCTCTGCAGCAGTCTTCACTTTGCGCTCGCTGATATAAACCGCAATGTGGCTGGGCACAGAATTTTTAAATTGCTCCAACACCATCAACTCACATAATGCGACATACGTATCCACTTTCAACGAGTTACACCACCTACCGAAAGAGGTATCCAGATCCCTGGCAAACTCCATATGTGTCTGCCTGCCAGACATCTGCCATGACCGAAACCTCTGCCGATAGGCCTCCGGGACCAACTCGTACGCCTTCAACACAGCAGTTTTAACCATCACATACACTTTGCTGTCCGCCACCGTTAAAGCAGAATAAGCTTCCTGGGCCCTACCTGTTAGCACACATTGCAGTAATAAGGTGCTATTAGCCTCTGACCACTCTCTGCTCTCAGCCACCCGCTCAAATAAGGAGAAAAATGTGTCTGGATCCCGCTCATTGAATTTAGGCACAACCCGCAGATTACCGGCAACGTCAAACGAAGCAGCTCCACCAGGGAAATTAGAGGCCTGACTTGCACCACCAGCAGGAAAACCCAACCTCCGCTCCTCTAACTCAAGCCTCTTAATTTCCAGCTGCAACACCAACAGTCTCTCGCTCTGCTCAAAAGTTAGGTCCGTATCACGGCAGCCAGACATGTTGACACTGTCTCTGCCAGGATCTACAGTATATTTCCCCCCTTTGAAAACACCTTCCTCGAACAGATTTTCTCTAACAATCCCTCTGACGTTTTCCTTCATCCTCTTATCCCCAACATCCAAACGAAAATGTTCAGCAACACTGACCAGCTGCTCACGTGAGAAACCCTGCAGTAGCTCCTCTGTAGGCGCCCTCACAAACTCCTCCACACTGTCCATCCTAGCACACTGTATGCAAGCCAACGCTACTACACAGCCTTCACGCTACCGTGGCCCGTCCCTCTAACTGCCTCACAAAACTAGCTAAGCTCCCCGCTAGTCTTCAGGTGCTAGTTATGGCGGGTACTTACGCACTTAATACCGTAAGCTCGGTGAAGCGACCAGCAAACCGGCAACTCCACCTGCAGCCTCGGCGTGCTCCCGAGCTAATAGCTCATGAGACAGACACTGACGCTGTTCGAAGAGAGGGAGGAAAAAGAGAGGCTCTGTGTATTTTATTATTATATAGAGTCGTTATTCATTAGTTTTAAAGCTCAATTGGACCGGCACTTTTTATAATTTTGTCCGGAAGATTTCAACTTTAATACACATTGACCTCGGCCCCCACCGCGGAGAATAAACAGAAGGACAACCATGCTTCTTCGCTGCTTTTGTGGAGGAAGTTACAGCGCCACGTACAGGCTCCTGCATATGTACTGCAGCTTCTCCAGCGGTTGGAGCTAAACGGAGCTGTCTCGTGTGGACAGAAACTTTCCGGTGGCGATTGCGTGTGGACGGAAGCTTTTTTGCGTTTGCGTTTGCGTTAATCCTATGCGTGAAACTAAATATATTAAAGAATAAAGCCCACCTGGCCTGCCTCAAACGTTTGACCTTCCTGATGTATTGCAGGTTTTTGTGATCCGTCCAGACCAGGAAATCCTGCTCCGCTCCCTCCAACCAGTGCCGCCACTCCTCCAAAGCAATCTTCACAGCCAACAGTTCCCGATTTCCCACGTCATAATTCCTCTCAGCAGATGACATCTTTCGGGAGAGATAGGCACAAGGATGAAGCTTGTTGTCCGCCGCTGACCTCTGGGACAATATAGCCCCAACGCTGTCGTTGGAGGACTCTACCTCCACCACAAACTGTCGGCTGGGATCAGGTACAGTCAGGATGGGGGCTGTTGTGAACCTTTTCTTCAGTGTCTGGAAAGAGTCCTCTGCCTGTGGAGTCCACACAAACTGAACATGGGGAGAGGTAAGGGCATGGAGAGGGGAGGCAATGGCACTGAAATTGCGTATGAAACGTCTGTAAAAGTTAGCAAACCCCAAGAATTGCTGAACTTTTTTTCTGGAGCTTGGCGTTGGCCAATTAGCCACGTCACTGACCTTTTCTGGGTCCATTTCCACTTTGTTTGGGGAAATCACAAAGCCCAAAAATGACACTGAGTTGACATGAAACTCACATTTTTCGGCTTTCACAAACAAATTGTTCTCAAGGAGTCTCTGGAGAACAAGGTGAACATGGTTAACATGGGTTTTCTCATCAGGAGAAAAGATGAGAATATCATCGAGATACACAAAACAGAATATATTCAGGAAATCTCTTAATACATCATTGATGAGTGTTTGGAAAACAGCAGGTGCATTACAAAGTCCAAAAGGCATAACCAAATATTCGTAATGTCCCGTAGGTGTATTGAACCCTGTTTTCACAGGTGAAAACAATCAGGAGCAGGAGACCACAATCAAGCTGGCAGGTGACACACAAAGACAGGAAGTGTAGACACCTGAAAATAGTAGGTAGAGTCAATACCAAAATAAAATGCAAGGTCACAAGAATAAACACAAAACAATAAACTAAAAGAACTCTAATGCTGAAACCTTACAATAATAGGGCCCCTTTAAAACTCAAACATTGTTATCTATAGTTTTCATAAACTATTAAAAGAAAGCGCAAATCAACTAGTCGCTGTGTTTGCAATGAACCTGTGTTAATACCATTTGATTGTTTGATCTTTTGAGACAAACGTGCCTTCTTACTTTGGCAAGAAAATAGAAAATATATGTGTGAATTATTGATATGTCCGTTATTCTTGAGTCCAGAAGAGAAAGTTTTAAAATAAAGAGATCAGTGAGTCTCGACTAAAGTTTCAAAAGGTGGGTACTTTAATTCAAATCAGGCGTGGTGATGTTACAAGCAGGCGGGAGTTGAAAGAGGAGGAACACAACTGCAGCTGTGACTCCTCCGGGGGGGGTGAAAGAAGGGCAGAACAAAACACATTTCGTTCCTTAAATACAGTAG
>CALSBZ010000004.1:133840-144724 GCA_943591055.1 Gobionotothen gibberifrons | reverse complement strand
TACGCCTCTCTATTTGGACTGGTAGATCTCGGCAGACTGGCAACTTTAAAAGTAGCTCTCGGTTCAAAAAAGGTTGGGCACCCCTGATTTAGACTGTCAACTGATGTAATCCAAGACAAAATACAGCCTCCAAGAACGCTATAATTTAGTCAGACAAAGACTACAGATTTGTTTCTCATTCATGATCATGTTAGCGGAATGTTAGGATATCAAATCACAATATTGAAGTCTTGATTTACTCTTGTCACTATTTATTTAGTCCGACTACACAAAAGCTTACTAAACGATAAAACTTGTTTTTTCCTGTCAGCTTGACAGAAGAGCTAAATTGCAGTCCTGGTGAGTTTGACATCTTGCTTGCAGGCAATATTTAACACATGCATGTGTGTGTTGTCTTTAAAATAACCTCCTCTCTGCGGGCAGTTGGCTGATTATTGACTGTGACTGTGTCTCCAAGTGCTGCCCTCGCAGTGCTACAAATTTGATTGCTGACATTTAATGCAGAAATAGTACATTAAGTCCAGTTCTTTCTGTCACGGCTGAAAAATCACCACTTCAAACATGTAATTCATGGCAATTTCCTAGTGTGACGGTTATAGAAATAATTAAAATCAAGAGCAATTTGTTGGATGTGACTTTTAACAGCAGATCAACGTGTAAATATTTACCAATCTTGAAATAGACCAAAGGAAATAAAGGTTCCTTTTGCAATTCAGGAAGTCAAGATATATACTGTATATTTCCAAAGTAAATAAAAATGCTATCAGACCCCGGCCAGCATATGTTCATTATTTAATGTTTTGGGGGATCTCTTGTGCTGTTCTACTGGAGGAAACGGTGTGTTTCTTGCTTACAGAACTTGGTGTTAAGTTCAAAGTTAATCATTTTGTAATTTCCCATTTGTATTATTCTAAAAATGTATTTGCTGTTCACGAGAGGATTCCAAATATCAATAATTATTGTATTGTCTATAGTTAGTTAGCTAGTGTGATGCTAGTAACATGTGAGGAGACTTTTCTGAAATGCACTGAATTTCTGGAATTTATAATTAAGTTACTGTCATGTAGAAGTGTCTAAACCAGCCTCAGTAATGGCTTTGTTTAATTGTAATATCCTTTTAACACTGTCACGGTCATTCCAGGCATATTTTTTATTAATTACTAACAAGAACCTTACATCCTCTGCACGTGCCGACACCTCCAGTATTATATGTCATGTAACTTCAATCATTTATCACAAAGGGTACATTTTAAGTTATATAGAGTCAGGTCTCAATTTGACCAATCAATGTATTTGGCAGAATTCTTTATAACCAATGAAAAAATCTGCCAACCTGATCCATGTTTAAGGTCTCGTGTTAAACAAAATGATGACAACCAAACTGAAAAAGGTATCCTACATTCTCAGGCCATTCTTAACAACATATCCTTTTGTAAAGGATTCTATTTTGGCTAAATAAATGCAACAAAAGCCTTGAGCCAGCAGTTCTTTCATCATTGCAGTCAGATGAACCATGAAACCCTTTGGAGATGAGTCATTTATGGAAGAGACAGAGAAAATAACCCTGTATCAGCAGAAGGTCAACAGGTTTTTATCCGAATAGAGGGAGAAGAAACACTTTGACACTGTCACACGCACACAAACACACACACACACGTTCCCCATGCTTGCAATGCATTTGGTGATGAGGGTCAGCGGCCTTTTAGATCCCCACTGAGGTGAAGGGAATGAATACAGCAAGAACAGTATGAGAAAAGGGAGGGGGGAGAGAAGGAAGAGTGAAAGAGAAATGAAAAGAGTGAGAAAAGTAAGATAGTATTACGAAGGTTGAAAGATTCATTTCACCCTTTTTCTTTCTCTTCATTATCTCAAAGATCCATCATTATACTATACTCCCTCCGGACCCTGTATTACAAAATAAGTTATACCAATATAAATAATGTCCGAAGCTATCAAAATAAAAAACTAAATCAATCAGAATTATCCCTGAAAAATCTTACATGGACCTAACCCTGTGATTACTTTACGCATATTTTTGTATGACAGAAATGTAAACAATATGGTAGGCCTAATGGAATCCATGGTTGTTATACAGTATCTCTCACAGACTCTATGGGTACTCCCCTTGATCATATCATGCAAGCATTCATCCACTGAGACTTCTAAACACCCTAAAAATTAAGACCATTGGTTACTTAATAAAATTGAGGCAACAAAGTGACAATTAATATAATTAGTAGAATTTAAGTTCAACAACTTTGATTAAAAATGATTGAATAAATTGACTACATTTAAACAAGAAAAATAAGTACAAGTTAACTAAAAAACTATTAAAATGTGTTGGATTATGTGGGCCAAATGTTTAGTTAAATAGGCAACATATATTTAGTTAATCAATTTCATGAGGAAATTAGATTTTTATTAACCAAGTATCTGAGCAAAAGTAAGTTAGATTTATTAAATATCTGTTGAAATTGTATTTGTATTTAATATTTTTATAGTACAAATTGTTTAGATTTACTAATTAACTGGAGGAAATTGATTTACATCTACTGAATATCTGGCTGGAAATTATTTGGATTTACTAGATAAAATAAGGTATAACTACTCATATTTTAGCACATTGGTTCTTAATTCAACACAATTACAGTGCCAATATTATCTACCGTAACATAAATTAGTTGTTTAAATACAAGTGTTAATTGATGAAAAAATACTTTAACTCTATTCAATACTATTAATTGTCACTTTGTTGCCACAATAATTCTATGTCTTATCTACTCAATATTCTGCTTTCTTAGTGCCACAGTTTACTAAAGTACAGTCATCACATGACAATGCATATAACGTACAGGTAAACATTTATTTAAACATAGTTTTTTGCAACTTTACATAAAAATACCATATCTTTAACCACTGCCAGTCACTTGTGGGCATAACAATTTAAATGCTTCGGTTAAACAGTTAAAATAAATAAATAAAAATATGACATGGTAAATTAAGTTGGATTCTGATAAGGTTATACACCATTTTCACAGCAATAATCGTTGCCTGTCAAAGCAGAGGTGTAAACAATAACATCAACTATGCTCCATTCCATTTGATGACCTAGTCAGTGAGAAAACTAGACAAAAGGTAGAGCGATGAAACTGGCTCACCTAAATGGAATTCAGCCGTTGTTTGTTATTCATTCCACCTGTTTACTAATCTGCTGTTTAAAAAGGGCTTGTTCTTTTCATATATTACTTATTCACTTTTTGTAAAAATGGGTGTAATTGAAAAATCATCAACAAAATAAGAATTGAAAAATATTACTATGCATATTAAAAGTCTACATTGAAAACATCTCATATTCACAACCTGATTTACAGTGGCACTAAAAGGTACAAGAAATGTTGCCTGTGCAAATACTGATTTGAAACACGATGCCACTCTCTTTAAACAAGTATGGTTAATAGAATTTTTTTAACAACCACCTTTAACACTGTTTTAACTCAGTTTTCCAGGAGCCCACTAAGGCCATAGACAAACCCATGCAGTATCCTTCGAAAGGGCGTCCTTAAATAAACAGGAACAAACGACTCAAACATTTAACAAAACGCCGAAGGTAACCATGTGCCATTTTTGATGGAGACATAAATGTAGCTTAGCGCAGGTTCAACCAGGAAGACATCATTATCGGGTGCCACACGTTATCTCAATAAGTGATCAGAGGCGTCACGCCCCGGCCAGCCAATCATCGCACCTGCTAACCCTTTAAACCTGCTCTCCCTGTCAGTTGTCATTCCAGGTGTCAACGCACAAACAGCAGCAGGGCTTCGTCCCAGCTCCAGGCATACATTCATCAGCTCCGCAGCTGCGCGGACTAAGCCCCGCAAACCCGGACGCGGGAGGAAATACAAGGCATCGGGCTCCACGGAAGTTCCTCCGGCTTAATGGAAATGGCCTACTTCACGCAAACAATTGATGCACGCCTTCAGTCTCTCGAGAGGGCATCACTGGCACTGGCAGCAGGGCCGCTCAAGGCAGCGCTTCCGGCTCCACGCGGAACGGGTCCTCATCGCACGCGAAACTTCACCCACTTCTGGCTTCAACCACAACCCCTCCTGCAGGCAGGCAGGGCTAAGCTACATCCCATTGAAGCTACTTCTCCTCCCGGCTCAGTAGGTACTACTGGACATGCGCGTCATAGGCGGCCAGCAGGTCCGTCGCGCAGGCAGGCTCTCGCCTCTTCCTGCGCCTCACCTCTAAACAGTAGTGATGGCGAGATGAAGCCTTAGGAAGCTTGAAGCTTTCCAGCAACTGGTTCGCAAAAGGGTTCATCTCATGAGGCTTCATCGTGGGCTTCATTTGAACATAAACCCCCCTGTTGGTCAAGCGTGTAAAACAGGCAGATTTGACATCTCAACAGTGTGCTATCCCTTACCGAGTTCCCATGAGTAAAGCCTTAGAATAACACTAAACAACGAACATAAAATATTATTCTCACGTTAACAACAATAGTATTTATTCCAGTTTAATGATCGTGATTGAAAAGCCTAAGAGGCTGGTAAACATTGCAAAGAGGGATTTTTATTCCTTAATAATATTCGTAAACTTAACCATGGTAGCCTGAGTGTGTCGGCTGCTTCCAGCTGAGCCACAGGACACACACACTGAATCTACATGAAAGCACTGAACTATATTTATTCCTGTATTTATTAGATAATAAACGAGGCAGCAGAAAGGATAGGTGGCGTGTTCTCGTGAAGTTATCTTGCGAACGCAAGAGATAATAATGCAACGACCTCCCAAGAAGAGCTCGCCTCTTTCCAGTCATTCCGATAAGTGGGTTATTGAACCCGAGCATGTTGCTTCTGCCGGGGAGACGACAGAGAGTCTTCCCCCCCCCCTGCGTCCTTGATTACGGCCTGGGAGCCGACAGGAAACTCAACATATGCATCGCTACTTTTAGTCAGGGTTTAAATGAGTTCAGGTGTGTCGGATGCACGTGTTACAGCATGAAGCGTCAGTAACGTATCTTCGTGCACGAAGCAATGCAACGCATTACTAACGCAGTTCGGGTAATACTACCCATTACAATGCTCAGTAAGTAACGCAGTTTTCAGTCAACACAGTGTTCCTGAAATGAATGGCGTTTCGTAGGGTTTCCTTTCCCCTAACCAAGTCTCTGCACACTATTCGGGTATGACACGACCAGATACTAAATAAAGAGAAGAAAAAAAAAGAAGACAAAAGAAGAGAGATAAGGAGAAAAGAAAGAAGAGAGAAGATACTAAATTAATTAGGAACTGACTCATATTAATTGAATGTTTTTTTGACTGTTAATGATCGCATTTGTATTCTCTTTTCTTCTCCACTAAGAAATAGGCCGTTCCTCGGTGCACCAACGGCCGGATCTGCGACAACAACATCTCCGCAGCAGCACCGTCCAGATCCGTTCACAGTCTCGATCCACTAAATCCTCACACAGTAGTTTAATCATACGAAGACAGATTTATCAGAACTACTTCTTCAAACTATACTTTCTGAAACGCCGTGATGCATCGGGTATCATGTGGTTCAGCGGCATTACACCGCCGCAGTGCGCGTGCACCGGAGCCTATTCAGTGGTAAATAGGACATGCACTGCGCATCCTCCGTTTTGGGGGAATATCTGCATGAGATTTTCCGCATAGCGGCACGCTCAGATTCAATATCGCTACACCTTATTATTCACACTCGCTGGATCTAACACTAGCGTCCCTCCATCGTCCCCTCAGATGATAGAAGACGGTCTTAATCACTCAATCAGCTATCAGCATCATGACCCATCCTGGCGCACTTAACTGCTAATTAAGGTAGACCATGTCACGGGTCACGTCTCAGTTTAACTAAGCGTATGTCTTCCGCGTACATCCTGCTCTTCATTCATAGCGGGTTCATGCACTTGGCTCGCGGTAAGTCAGGTACGATATCATGCATCACCGTAGTCCAGCTAACAGCTCTCACGCACTACTCACTTACATCTCCCTTCTCCCGGACATTGGCTCGTGCTGCAATCCAGATCTCTTCAGTTTACCTACGTGCCGTGCTGGCTATCCAAGGTCCCTCAAACACAAAAAACGGGTAATTATGCCTACAACTGGTGGTGGTCAACACGTAAGCATGTATACGTGTCAACTGTTCTCGTAAACGTCAGGCCATGACTCCGGGCCTGCGTACGCTAACCCTGCAAGTGCAGGTTGCGGACGTGGGTCCACGTTATGTTAACCCTGCATGCCAGGTCGTGACCTCCGGGTCTGTGTCTGTTTAACCCTGCACGTCATGTTGTGACCTCCGGGTCTGCGTTATGTTTAACCCTGCGAGTGCAGGTTGCGGCCAGTGGGTCGCGTTAGGTTTAACCCTGCGAGTGCAGGTTGCAGACACCTTCTGCGTTAGGTTTACCCTGCGAAGGCAGGTTGCAGACATCGTTCTGCGCTAGGTATAACCCTGCGGGTGCAGGTTGCAGACATCGTTCTGCGCACAGACATCGTTCTGCGCTAGGTATAACCCTGCGGGGGCTGGTTGCAGACATCGTTCTGCGCGCAGACATCGTTCTGCGCTAGTCAACCACGCGAGCGCTGGTGGCAGACATCGTTCTGCTTTAGGTTTACCCTGCGAAGGCAGGTTGCGGCCAGTGGGTCTGCGTCATGTCTAACCCCGCAATGCGAGTCCGACTGGCTAACCCCGCAGCCCGGAAGCAATTCCGGCGCCTATCACGTCCCCATGTTAATCTCTCATTTCATCCATTTCATCAGAACGGTTCTTTCCCTCCTGAATGAGCATCCGGCAAACCCGGGGCCTAATCGCCAAACACCATTACATTTACTGTCTTCATCTGCATCCTGAAATTGCAAAAACATTGTATATGTCAGAATGTTCCGCCAAAGGATAAGGTGATAACAATTAATATATAATAATTTACCAAATTTCTTACAACTTACTGGATAAGAACATTTGAAATGAATGCTCCCTAATTACATCAGTGTTTTAGAAAAATAGAACATAAGGCATTTTGCAATAGCATATTTTTATCCCAGCTAAATTAAGAATTAGGTGATTATTTCACAAACAACAATTTAATTACAACATAAATTATGGTCTGAATTGAGTCAAATGTTTTTAAATTGAAATAAATCCATAGGTATTTTAATGTATAAATAACACCTGTGTATTGATGAATATCTTATTTTACATTTACTAGCACAAGCTTGTCACCGGTCAACCAATCTTGATAATTCACTGGAAGACCATTTCTGAAGATTGAAGTCAATTACAGCAACTGGATCAATCCTGCTTGTTCTATTATTTAAAGTGTCTTTCAGCTGCTATTTGAATAGCTCTTAGGAAGAAACCTTTAGGACCAGTAAACACGTATTATAGAAAAAATAATAGACATATACAATTATATTTCACACTTACACAGAAGTGATGAGTGCTAACATGACTCAACAAAACTACGAAACTCAGTAGCTTGCCAATCATTTCTGGGGAAAATATTTATCATTTTATTTTATGATTAGACCTTGCCAAGACATACCAGGAGAGAAGACAGAGAGAGAGATGAGGGAGATACACTTACATCATACTATTTTAAGAGCTGATCAGTACGTTCCCCAAGGTAAACCATCAGACAGTGAATGACAACATCTCTTGTGATGTTGATGTTGGGATTGCTTGGAGTCTGAAATAAAAAATAAACATGGTTTAATTTGAATGAAACACGTCCTATCACCCAGTGCTTTATTTCAGAAAATGTTGCCTTATCTGCGAGAGTCTCAGTCTGTTACTTTAAAAATAAACATTTTCTTATTTTATTGCTCATTACTTATACTATAAGAGTTTGATTTAAAAAACAAAAACAGAAACCCATCAGTAAATGACAAATGTCAGTTAAGCTGTTGGCATACAATCTAACAAGTTTAAGTACACCGGACATATTCAATAATCATACAGTGTTAAAAGCAACCCCAACCAACCCATGCTGTAAATAACATATTACAAATAGTTACAATGCTGTAATTTTAGTCTGTAATGCTTGAGTAGATTCCCCTTTGTGGCAGAAAACAGGGTCAGTACACAACTCGTCTCTCACGTGTCACGAGTGGTGGCGGTGCCGGGGGAACTAACTGTTAGCGCCGGTGTTATGCCATTTTAGTGACTGAATCCCTAATGCTAACGTTAGCTACATTTGAAAAGTTGGTTTAGCCATACACATCCACTAAAGTTGGCATGTTTGGTAACTTAGAGTAACACAAAACGATGTTCAACTGCAACAGCAACGTAATTTAAAAAATGTGTGTTAATTAACAACAATAAAGCAGGTCTTACCTTTGGCAAACTGGCAGTCACGAAGTGAAGTGTGGCAGACGCACGATGAACATGACCATGTGGCGCAAAATGCCTGGGCGGAAGTGTAAAGGCAGTAGAACTGATGACCTCCCAATGAGTAAAATGTATCAATATTTTGCATTTTTGACGCTACTAAAAATATACCATTAATTTCTACTCAGTAATCCACAGCTGATTTTATTGAAGCAAAACTAAGTAAAATGCAATTAATAAATAATTCCAAATTGTTTGAATTTAGCTTAATGTGATTCCAAACTACACAAGTCATTTCTATTGTGTATAATTTACTTGGTATTATTTATTTAATATTAATTGACCCCAATCCCAGTTTTTACAGTGTAGACGTAGTCGGCCCAGCGCGCGCATCTCACCGCATAAAAGGAGGCCTCGCCTCCTGACTGTCATCCCTTTCTCTTCAGCAAGCAAGAGAACAACTGAGTGAAGAGAGACAGAAAGAGAAAGTGAAAAAAAATTGACTCACCATTGTTGGAGCAGCGACCCTGCCCTTCGTGCCTGGGCGTAATTGCAGGTGCCGACCTCCACCGTCGGTGTATCGATTGCCTGGGATCTGACCGGCGGCCAACCTGGGCCTGCTGCCGGCCAACCTGGGCCTGCTGCCGGCCTGCAACGCCTGATCCCTCGGCTGGAGCATTTCGAGGAGTGTCATGTCTCGCCGGCGGAGGACCCAGAACTCGAGGTGGTGGATATGGAGGAGCACGATGAGGGAGTGCCCTTTGTGTTCGCCATGCCAGCGGACCGGAAAGGAGGGACGACGACAACGACACCTCGTTGACTGATACTTCCGGCGGCCGTCAGGAAGGCCCGCTTCACAGGTCTGTCGTCTGGCCGTAGTGGAAACTCTGCCCTTTCAGTGTCGACCCCCGATGGGCAGAGCTTCCCTTCGCGGGGAGTTTTGCGGCGGGACGGGTCACCAGAGAGTACCACAGCTTTATCGCTGGGGCCCCACAACTGATTGCACATCCCCAATGTGCACAACGCAATGTTATGGGGAATGGAAACGGAACTGTGTATTAACGCAGTGGATGGACAGGACGCTGAGACTGGGTTATTCACTCCAGTTTTGCAGCATCCCTCCTCCGTTCACAGGCATAAGAGAGGCGAAGCTATCATCCTGAGGGGAGGGTTTAGGCCCTGTTACAAAAACAGGCAGTGTCTGCTGTGCGCGCTCATGACAGAGAGGAAGGGCATTATTCCCTGTACTTCCTGGTTCCCAAGAAGACAGGAGAATTCCGGCCCATCCTGGGTCTTCGCAGCCTTAATCTCCACATTGCACGCAAAAAATTCCAGATGTTATCTGTGAAACAGTTGCTGGGACTGGTGCAGCCAGACGATTGGTTCACAACCATCGACCTGAAGGACGCTTACTTTCATGTCGAGATTGCTCCAAAACACAGAAAGTATTTGCGTTTTGCCTTCCAGGGTGAAGCCTGACAGACTGCCATTCCGCTACTCCCTATCCCCATGCACGTTCAGCAAATGTGTGGCCACAGCGCTCCAGCCGCTGCGCGCCCATGGCATGAGAGTTTTCTTTTATCTGGACGACCTCATAGTCATGGCCAGGTCCAGGGAACAGGCAATGTTTTGCACAGCCCAATTGATCCTGTACCTAACCAAGTTGGGCTTTGCGATCAATTGGAAGAAGAGCACCCCCATACCTCACCAACAGGCGTTGTATTTGGGAGTGGTGCTCGATGCAGGCAGGCTAC
The DNA here is from genome assembly GCA_943591055.1 of Gobionotothen gibberifrons. Taxonomy (NCBI): domain Eukaryota; kingdom Metazoa; phylum Chordata; class Actinopteri; order Perciformes; family Nototheniidae; genus Gobionotothen; species Gobionotothen gibberifrons. The sequence continues at coordinate 134,624 of CALSBZ010000004.1, read as the reverse complement.
GCGCCACCCTGTCAGAGAGCAGACAAGCATCCTTGATTCAGGCAGTTTGCAGACTGCGACAGGGGGCAACAGTGACAGCTTTGACTATCATGCAGACTCTGGGTCTCATGGTGGCTGCTCACATTGGGGTCCCGCTCGGGTTACTGCATATGCGCCACCTGCAAAGGTGGTTCTCCAGCCTGCGTTTGGATCCCAAGAGGCACACACGGCGTCTGGTGACCATCCCCCTCTCAATGGAGGGCAACCTCCGCTTCTGGGGGTCCCCGGATCACCTCCGGAGGGGGACTCCACTGGGACGGGTGACCTCCTACATCACAGTGTTCACGGCGCCACCGCTGCATCTCATTCTCCCTCTCCTAGGGAGAGTGAGGCGAGAACGTCTGTCAATCATCCTAGTAGCGCCAGATCGCGTCGGGGCTCCGTGGAACTCAGAGATGATATAGATGAAGTTGGGCCAGCCCTGGGCGATTCCCCAGTTCTGGGGGGCGATGTCTCAAGAGGCAGGTGCAATCGGGGCGTTACCCACTCTGGGCCAACCTCTCCAGGCTTGGCTCCTGAGAGGGACAGGCTGAGAGTGTTATTCAGTCTATCCAGGCAGCTAGAGCGGGATCCACCACAGCCTGTTACAGGCCGAAGTGGCTGGGATTCCAGCGATGGTGTGAGGAGCGGAAAATAGAGCCCCTACAGTATCTTGTGAGTTGGGCTCTATTCTTTCCTATTTACAAGAGAAGAATAGAGCCCTGGGGCCGTATTCACAAAGCATTTTATCTTACCGCTAGGAGTG
>CALSBZ010000004.1:113460-128840 GCA_943591055.1 Gobionotothen gibberifrons | reverse complement strand
ATTCTTCGTTTGCTTCTCTATTATGTCCGCTATGGTAATATTTACGTGGATTTGGGAACTGCCCCTCGATTCTATTGGATCTGATGGTTAAGAAAAAGGTGTAAATCACACGAATCGACCAATGGGTTCCAGAGATATGGTCCTGCGTAAACTATAAAGAATGCCAGCCAGCCTAAGTACTTTACGCAGCTGCCTTCACTTATTGTTTTCTACCCGAAAGGAAGCAGGAATTCCAGCTGCACACAGAGCACGGAGCACAGAGCGGCAGATACCACCAGAGCAGATTACAACATTTGCGTTGAGGACTTTTTCTGTACTTTTACTTTAGTCAAATAATGGCTCACAGGAAAGAGATACTTACTACTTTACAGGCAATGGATATGGTGACTAATGTTGACAGCGATGCAGAAATGTTAGCTGTTGATTCTGATCTGCAGCCAGAACGTTGTGACTCTGATGACGAAATTCCACCACGGCAAAGCAAAGGTATGTAATCTCTGTTTTTCGTACAGTGATGACATTACATGTCTGGATTCTGTGGAGTCTCAGCTTTAAATCGTATATCTTGTTTGTGCAGTTAAGATAGAAATAAGGGCATTTCTACCGTGATTTATGTGTAAAAGTCCGTTAGCATTAGTTAGCATTTTGCTAGCTCAATGCTAATTCAGAGGCTTGGTTAGATTACTGTTGTGGTTTTTTTAGCTAAAAATGGTTCATATATTCAGTTAGCGGAGTTTCTTAACTTTAAAAGGGTATGGAACATTAATAGTTTCATAAATGTTAAGAAGCCCTGAGACATAGTCTCGAAATAATACTGTGGGGGTCTCTAAATGTATTGCATTCACACGTTCAAAATGCCATGTTTACTGCCAAGGAAACAGGAATTACAGGAATCCATCTAATCCCTTTGTTTTTCCACATTTGTTTTCATAGTGATGGAGATGAGGATGAAATGGCTTCTGGACCCCCACCATTGTCTACTTTCACCCAACCCACACCTGCCTCACCCTCCATTTCTGCCTCATCTTTCACTAGAAAGAGATCTGCACCAGTATTGGCCACTCAGCCTGCATCCAAAAAGCACTCACTTCCAAAGGTACCATCGTCTGCTTTCTACCAGCTTTCTGCAGCGTCAGACACATCTGTAAAACCCAGGAAGGAAATATAACACTCCCCCCCTACACCAGTGAACATCCAGGGAGCAGACATTGAGTGGGAGACAGGAGAATGGCAGCCAAGCTGTCCTCCCTGCTGGACAATGTGTCCCACCCCCTCCAGGACACCCTGTCCTCACTGTGCAGCACCTTCAGCGACAGGCTGCTGCACCCCCGCTGTCTCATGGAGAGATACCGCAGGTCCTTCCTTCCTGCAGCGGTAAGACTTTACAACCAGCACTGCCCCTGGTAGACCCCCCCCCCCATACACACACCACAACATACTATATCACTCCTTGCTGCTAAATACAAACCAACTTTGTGTTATATGTGCAATATATATATGCCATTAATAACTGTCATTTATACCTGGCTGCTAAACCCTTGTCTACTTGATTTGTAGATTTGATTTGTTTTTGATCTGTATTTTTGAAAATGATGTAACTTTTTTAGTTTTTATCTTTTTTTTTTGCATATTGTTTATTGTTTATTATATTATAACGTAGTACTTTTTTAGCATGTTGTTTATTATATTATAACGTAGTACTTTTTTTTAACCCATTTAAGATATGCAACACTAAGCTGTCTGTGGCTCTTTCCTGCTGTAACGCTGCACATTTCCCCTCTGTGGGACTAATAAAGGTATTCTGATTCAGATTCTGATTTTTTTTTTTTTTTTTTTTTTTTTACAACAGTTGTATTTGGATGGAATGAATACCTATAGTGAAAATTCAAAGTAAAAAAATCATTTTTACAGTGAAAAAGGTCAAATGGAACCGATGGTTCCCAAATTACCCAGAGGTGAGTCCGCCTGGACTTTATTTATCTAAATCTCTCTAAAAAGGTCAAATTTCACTTGTTTTGCATCAATCATGATACAGGGTACTTATTATATGTTATAGTTTGGATTCCTAAAGCTTTTAGTCTACTAACCCATCATGCAAGGGTGGTTTTCACTATAAGTAAAGGGTTTTTCTTTTTTTTCATTAGAATTTACATGTTTTTACTATGTTCCATCTGAATTTACTTTAAAATTAAAAAAATATATATTGATTCTGACACTTCTACATCCAACTCACAGATGTAACCTTGCTTTGAGAAAAATAATTATTAATTTACCCATTTTAGAAGTGAAGATATATCATTTGTTGTGTTATTGGCATTTTCGAGCCTGAAACCTGAAAAACAGGCTCAGGGCTTAAGAGGATAAGGAAGTAAACAAAAAATGGGAAAAAGGTAGGAGGCGAAGGAGGTAGAAGGGGAGGATATAGGAAGCAAGCATTTAGAAAAGAAAAAAGCAATCGGACTAAGGTGGAGATTTGAGATGAAAGCTGAGAGGAGGAAGAGAAGGGTGGAAGGAAAAAAAGATAAAGACGATATTAGGGTCCGAGCCAATGACAGGTCAAAAGGGGAGGACAGACATAAGGGGGACACAAAAGGCCGGAACGTGATCGAAAAAGGGCCAGACGTAGAGGAACTGTTAGGAGATGAAATGGAAAAAAGGGTGAAATGAAAGAGGGATTGTGCTGGAAGAAAGCAAGAGGAATAAAAGGAAACGCAATGCGAGGAAGAGAGGAAGAGAATAGAGGAAGAGAATGGAGGAAGGGCAGAGCAGCAGCATGGAGCAGCACAGGGCTCCTCACTCAGTCCTGTGAGCTCGTGGTAAATGGAGTATTGATTCAGAGGAGATGAGATTTTCAGAGTAAACACATAACCAAGCGCTGCGCTCTGCTGTGGGCCCCGAACACTCACTGGAGACTTACAGTGTTCAAAACATTACCAACACCACGCTCATATGGGGCCACCCCACTCCTGCGCACAGTACACACTCATTTAAAGTCTCCAACTGTTTAGTGAAAGGCTGCTGCTGTACCATTTGCATATTTTTAATGGCTGGAATAACTTGAAAGTCAAACTTTTTAGGGGAGTGGAAAATGAAAAATGATATTCTCTTTTCTGACCAAACAGCCATGTTTATAGAAACTGTCAATTCAGTATTGGATTTATAACTGGTTGCTCCAATCAATACATGTGATTGTTATAGTTCTGAATCAGCATTGTCTATTACGTATAATTCCTTTTCACAATCCGTTGTGCCATTGAGAAAAAATTGTAAAGAAAATGACAAACTGATACCATAGAATGTCTTCTTATGTTTGCTTAGCGTCATGGGGGTATAAGGTGATGTCACATCATCAGACAGGACACTCCGACCATGCAGATTCCGCATTATTTAACTATACAGACTCAGATTGGCTTAAAAAATTTGAGAACATCGATATGCTTTGAGAATGTTGGTTTGCTCATTATAAGAGAATGTTTAATTGAGACACTTTCGCATCAGTTAAAGTCCTTGCAAGAGTTTGTGTGGAAAGCATAAACGTCACTTAACAGTGAGCAAGCTGGAACCCACAACAAAATAGAAAACAGTGGCGCCCATCTCCACCTGCTTAACAACATTACAGAAGGACAATAACAAAAAAGAGCAAATGATCATAACACTGTGAGGCAACAAAATGGGTGCTGCATTGCTTTGAAAACTGGTGTAAGGATACATGTGTTACTAGACTTTATGACATCAACAAAAGAGCAGGTTGATGGTAACACTATGGCCAAAGGTATCTATACACCAGAGCATCACATCCACACGCAATTACTGAACATCTCAATCTAAAACCAAAGGGCTTTTTTGTTACTAGAGCAGATTCTACTCTTCTGGATTCACACTGTCACCACTGGTTGGGACCAGGCTGCAGGGATTTGTTCCCATTCAGCCTCAGGAGGATTAATGAGGTGATAAGGTCTGGCTTGCAGTCAATCTTCAGATTCAACCCAAGGTGTTGGATGGGGCTGAGGTCAGGGCTCTGTGGAGCGGTGTCAAGCTCTTCCACACCTCACCTTCTTATTATTTCAAGGACATTGCTTTGTAAACGGGGCCATAGTAATCTAGAAACAGGAAATGCCTTATATTATTTGGACCAGAGATAGATGCAGGATTTAAAGGGGGACAGAGAGGAGAGGACATTGCCTGAAGGTTCTGCGAGTCGGATTCAAACCCACGCTCTGGACCGCCAACTCTAATCACTGAGCTATCCGACGGCCCAAAAACAGGAAATGCTTTTTCCCTGAACTGTTGCAACAAATTGGAAACACAGCATTGTCTAATACATTATTGTATGCTGGAGAATAACGATTTTCGTTCATTGAACCCAAGGTTATTGGCCGAAACCAAAGCAATTATATTTAAGTGTTATAATGGTGATTAAAACTACAAAATGATAATGCTATCGGGGAAAGCTGAGATGTAAAATACTCTATTTAATTGTTTAATACCATGCCAACCATTGTTCTGTCAGTGTGGGAATCCACTTTCCTTTATTTAAAAAATGGGCAGTTGTTTTTTTAATTGAGCTATAGTGTTTTCACAAACAACAGCGTTTTATATCATGTTGAGTTTGTTAGCCAACATGTAATTAGCTTGCGTACACATTTCTATCTAATGATCAGTGTAAACTTCATAACCAGCTGTTCAGTGCTGCCCAGGCCAAGCACTGTAATCTATACACAGATCATAAAGTGAAACTGTGGTTAGGAAATCAAAATGAGGTATTGCCTCGGGCAGAGAGCTAATTATGTGCTGTTGAAGAGGAGGGTGGGCGGGGGGGTGCGAGAACAGATTAATTGATGTTCTGCATAAATGTGTTTTCTGGAAATCAATACATGACTGTATGCTTGCATACAATAACACAATGAGGGTTTATACACACACGCACACACACTTCAGTACTTGTGAGGACCTTCATTTAACTTTAGCCCTGACTTTCTTTAGGCTTAAGATGTTGATAAACTTGTCAAAAACGTATTAAATAACTGCAACGTTTGATTATTCATAGCCTGGTCTTTCCTCTGAAATGTATCCAAACCACTTTAACAATTCCATTTATTTAAAAAGAATAAATTGAAGCACAGAGGATGTTGAAGTACTTTTTTAATCACGAACCACATTTTAAATCCAATTCAACACCTAGTAAAAGAAAGCCTATTTTTTGGAGGTCAGTTAGGTGGAAGTCAACTATGTGTGATCAAAGTTGATCAAAGTATTTGTACACTGGTTAAGACTACGGGTTATATGTTAAACCGTTTTTTCATCAGAATGAAAGGGATCAAATGAATAGGCACCGATTAAATTAAGTACAAACTGTGACCATATCAACATGCAATGCTGTTGTGACAGAGGAAGAGATTGAAAAGTGGTTCAACAGTTACAAATCAAACTTTGAAATGAAAACGTTGTCCACATTCACTGCCTGTGCTGTGACATTAGTACACTCTCACAAAGCCAGCCAACAGAATGCAACCGACAGAGAGCAGAGACAATAAGCAGCTAGCTGTCGAAGGACGCGGGACACCTAGCAGTTACATAGTGTGCAAATCTTAAAGAGGCCCTATTATGCTTTTTGGAGTTTTCTCTTTTCTGTAGTGTGTTGTATAGGTTTTTGTGCAAGTAAATGTTCTGCAAAGGCTTGAATCCCTGTGTTCCTTCCAGAGGGAGTTTTTCTCCAACACTAACACTCACGCTTCTATTCGCTAGCACTCCAACACATTGTACGTGAAAGGCTAAGGGACACGACATTCCCGACACATCTCTAAGCTGTTGGCCAATCACAACCGAGCTGTCCAGCTAACCAATAAGGGCAGACTGGGCTCTGGTTTCAGACGGAGGGTGAAAAGACAGGCAGTATGAGAAAAATAAAGAGCTTTTTGAACATTAAAGCATGGAAACATGTCACAGTAGAGGCACACAAATACATATAGGAACCTCAAAATGAGCAGAATAAAAAATAAAAGTCCTCTTTAAGATTCAAAAAGGATTCAAACATTTTAACCATGCCATTATCATTTCTTATCTTTTTTCTTGTAAGTACAATGTTTCTCAAAGAAAGTAATTTGAGTCGTATTTCAGACGAGTACTTTATGAGTCATATCTCTCTTCGAGCATTTGTATCCTGACAACTGGATGAATATCTGCACAGAACTAAATGCAAAACTTAATTTACATCTTGGCACACAACAGCAGAGATCTGCTCCATGCACCTTAACATGCTGTTCGTTATAATGTAAGAAGAGATTTGTGTGTGTGAGTGTGTAAGTGATTGAGTGAAAGAGCAAAGAGAAGGACAGAGCAAGAGAGAAAAGAGTGTCGACAAACAATAGGTAAAAAGAAGCAGTGCACAAGGTTACACATGCACAGATTCGCACACTCACAATGAAAATATCCCACATAACAGGCGCAAAATTGAACAAATCAGCACATAAACAAACCCTATACTATAATATGCATTTTTAGACAGATGAACCCATCTAAATGAACACATACAGAGAGCCAAATGCACCTGAAGGCATCACACTGTCTGTCACACAAACACATAACCTACACACACACACAAGCTGAAGACAATAGTGCGTGACATGCTAACAAATATCTCTCCAAGGCGAAGGCGAGACAGTAATTACCAGCATCTTCAATCGGGCCTGTTAGCATTCAGCTGCTGCCGCTCTCTTATCGCTGTGAAACACTGTGATTCACCACATCAACAACAGCAGCGGCGGCAAGCATGTCCTACTAAAGGCCCAATCAGTGGCTCTGGCTCAAATCCTGCCACATCGCATTAGAGACGTGTTCCCATTCTAAATGACTGAGTCTAAGTGTCTGGCACAAGTTTACAGGCGTAATTTTGACAAAGACGCAGCTGCTATGTTTTTGTAAAGGACATTTATTGCTCTTAATACTGTTCCTTTTTCATTTTCTCTGTTTATGTTTCAATTTATCTCTTTTAGAGCTGCTTGTAAACCAATTGGAGCTGTATTTGATGTCCACACTGCCATAGGAGATTCATTTGAGGAAGTTTCATCATCCACCTGCTGTTTCCTGATCAAGCTTTCTCTGGATAGTTGTTGGGATTCAGTGTGGGAATTTCAGAGAAGCTGTTGTGGGGTCAACTCTTGTATTTGTGTTCCAATATATTGTCACACACCACGCGTGGCCTTAAGGTTCAAACTATGAAGCCTTAGGTATCCCTCTGTTTTGCACTGCTAAGGAAGCAGTGTCAATATCTCATCACATGCATTGTCATATCTAAAAGGGAACAAAATGACATGGTGAAGAGGCCCAATTATGCTTGTTGTGGCTTTCCCTTTCCTGTAGTGTTATATAGGTTTTTTTGCATGTAAATGGTCTGCAAAGGCTAAAATCCCTGTGTTCCCTCCAGGGGGAGTTTCTCTCCCACACTCCCCCTCCTTTGTTTACTTCCATATAATAATGACATTACTATGTGACATTCGTGCTTCTATTGGCGTGCGCTCCAACGCATTTCCCTTAATGGCTAAGGGGCGGGACATCTCTAAGCAGTTGACAAATCAGAGCCAGCCAGCAAATACATTTTACCGTAGGACAACAGAAGGTTAATATATAATTGTGACCAAAAGGGCCAGATAATGTTCAGTTTCAGTATTTGGTCCTAGTGCCGCAAATACGGATTTAAATTAGGGTCAAATACTTTAATTTGATTGTAAAAAAAAGATTAAAACTGTAAACATTTATTCAATTATAACATGTCTTCCTGTTTCCACATAGCACCGATACAACTAAATGTATACTCATTTGGTAGTAAAATATATCATGCACACAAGCTTTATTATTTTATAGTGTTTTTCTTTTTTTAAAGCTCTTCATTATTTCGATTTAAAAGATGCTAAACAAATAAAGTTATTATTATACAAACATTCACACAAACACAGTCTTTCATTTGCTAATTTCTGACCTTTTGTTTGCTGACACAAAGCCCTGGCTGCTTCATTATTTAAATAAAGGGTGATAATGATCACTAATTGTTGTTTCTCTGCACCCAAGAGCCAAATAATCAGCCGGGCCCAGGCTAATGAGGTTAAGACAGTCCCATCAGTAAACAATGAGAGAACATGGAGTGATGAGGAGGTTGTCGGCGCTTCTGGCGATTTACTCGGAAGGCTTCAGTAGAAGCTGCTGGGAGTCTTCCCAGCAACTTCTACTGAAGCCAGTCCCCAACTCCGGGGACTTCCGGCCGGGGACTTCGGGTGGCAGTATACGCCGTGAAGTTGTTTGCGGCCTGCCAGTAAACCCAAAGCAGAAGACGAAGAAGTGACGTCAGCGGCTCCCTCAGGGACTTATTCCGGTGTGAATGCGATTTACTAGATAGTTCCTGGAAATAAAAGTTCCTATTCCTGGGAAAAGTAATTGGTGTGAAAGCGCCTATTGGCATCATCTCCAACTTTTCAACCAGTATACTTTTCATCATATTGTCTATTCAGTCAAATGTATGCAATCACATAACAAAACATATGTATTTTCTCATTGACCTGTACTTTCTGTTCATTGTTCTCTCTTGCTGGGAGCACCATCTTTGGATTTTCCAATATGTCGATAATAAATGATATTACAAGTAATTAAATCATACCATATTATACCCAAAATACACTGTATACTATTTTTATAATTAAATACAATATGTATCATATGCCATAATGTATCTTATTATACAAGATTATGTTAACATGGACTCATAGTCACATTAAAACAATTACTAAATCAGCCTACTTAAGCCTGTCACAGCAGGATTTGGAAAAACTGCTTTTATCTTCAGTAGACTCGACTACTGTAATAGTGTATTTATAGGTCTGACTAAAACATCTATTAGAAAGCTGCAGCTAATTCAGAACGCCGCTGCTCGAGTCCTCACTAACACTAAGAAAGTGGATCACATCACTCCTGTTCTGAAATCTTTACACTGGCTTCCTGTGTGTCAAAGAATAGATTTCAAAATACTGCTGCTGGTTTATATAGCACTGAATGGTTTAGGCCCAAAATACATTTCTGATCTCCTGCTAAATTATGAACCATCCAGATCTCTCAGGTCTTCTGGGACTGGTCAGCTTTCTGTCCCCAGAGTCAGAACTAAACATGGAGAAGTATGAGGGGCTGTTAGGGACATTATTCCGAAATACCGTTCACATACACTTGTGAAACACTCTCACACACACATGAAATCCAAAGTTATTCACATTTACATGTGAAACACTCTCAAACACACATATGAAATGCTCTCATATACACATATGAAACGCTCTCACACACATGTGAAATGCTCTCACACACACATGAAACGCTCTCACACACACATGTGAAACGCTCTCACACACACATGAAACGCTCGCACACACACATGTGAAACGCTCTCACACACACACACATGAAACGCTCTCACACACACATGTGAAACACTCTCACACACACATGTGAAACGCTCTCATGTACACATGTGAAACGCTCTCATATACACATGTGAAATGCTCTCATATACACATGTGAAACGCTCTCATATACACATGTGAAACACTCTCATATACACATGTGAAACGCTCTCATATACACATGTGAAATGCTCTCATATAAACATGTGAAACGCTGAGTTCAGTATTGAATTAATTTGCTTTTCAGTTAAAAAAGGAAGGCCTTGCTGTCACATGAAGGAAAATCAGGACATTCTGATGTAGAGTTTCAAAATAAAAGACCTTTGAAATCTCAGAGGGATGATAGCTCATATAGAGATTTCAAAGGTCTTTCATTTTGAAACTCTACACCAGAATGTCCTGATGTTCTCTGAATGACTAGTTGGGGTGTCCTGCTATCATCCTGAAGTTAAATGAGTCTTTGATGATTGGCAGTTTTGTATTTATTCTTATCTAAAAACAGAAGGCCCATATGAGATTTCAAAAGTATTTTATTTTTAAACTCCTTAAGTTTTACATGCACTCAGTTATAATGTGGTATAATGTGTTTGTTTTAAATTATTATTGATCACATTATATAGTACATATTTCTTAATTTAATCTGAATATGTTTGGTATATTTGTTATTGACCGAGTAAGCACTTTTATTTTGAAGGCAGTTTTTCCAGGCCTCTACCATAATGCATAGGATATTCGCGCACCGCAATATAACGTGCGGGCTGGCTTGACTCCGTTTTCCCTAGTGGAGGCTGGCTTGACCGCAGTAGAATACAATTGTATACATTCGATTAAGAAATGCTTTCATTCTTCAATATGGAAGAAGAAGTAAAAAAACACAATAAGATGTCATACATCGGAAATGACTAACATTTATCATCTTTCCTCTTTGTCTCTTATCTATAATTCTCCATTATAATGCTTTTGTGCTTTTTTAATCTTTATTTATTGTTTCCCCTCAACACCACTAAATCAATTGCAGAGCAAAGCAGTGTTGTGCTTGATATCGGGGTGCACAGTCTCTCCCTACAGGGGGAGCTGTAGTGGGCCGTTGCCTGCCGCGGGACGGGAAGAGGGACGATAGCTGACCGTCCAGGGTGTTCCCACTTGCAGCTCCAACAGTCGTTTGCGGCCCGGTTGTGGCCACGTTCGATAGCGTTCGAATAGTCTCAGCTGAGGCCAGGATATTACTTAACAACGCTGCTGCATCAGTTAAGCTCTGTGCAGGCTGCTGAGCAGACATGATGGAATGGAACAATCGCAAACGTTAAGACGAAAAATATTGTTTCCGCTTTTTTGAAATTCGCGGTTCTTCGCAACTGAGATGCCTTCCGTTTTAACTGAAATCCCTCTCACACAACATACTGAAATCCCTCTCACACAACATACTGAAATCCCTCTCACATAACATACTGAAATCCCTCAAACAACATACTGAAATCCCTCTCACACAACATACTGAAATCGCATTTCATGTGTGTGTGTGAGTGCGTTTCACATGTGTATTAATTAGAGCATTTCATATGTGTGTGTGTGAGTGCGTTTCACATGTGTATAATATATGAGTGAGTTTCATGTGTGTGTGAGTGCGTTTCATGTGTGTGTGAACGGTATTTCTGAATAATGTCCCGTACGGCCCCTCATAGAGAAGCAGCGTTCAGTTATTATGCTCCAAATATCTGGAACAAACTCCCAGAAACCTGCAGGTCCGCTGCAACTCTGACTACTTTTAAATCCAGGCTGAAGACTTTTCTTTTTGTCGCTGCTTTTAATTGAACTATTCACATCTTAAACTGCACTGTAACTTTTATCCATGTATTTTTTTCTTTTAATGTTTATTTTATTATCTTTGCTTTTTAATGACTGATTTAATGTCTTTCATTTTTTGTAAAGCACTTTCAATTGCCTTGTGTTGAAAGGTGCTATATAAATAAACTTGCCTTGCCTTAATCGGCGTTATATTATTTATATTTTAATCAGGCACATTTAGGGACAGATAAAGGAGCGCAACTGCAGGTCCTCGCTCTGTTTACACATGTGCGTTCATCATGTCAGGACATTACATGCGGTCATATCGTCACAGAGAATGCATTCGTGAAGAATGCGTTCGTGAAGAATGCGTCCACACGGCGGCTTGCGTTGAAGCTTGCCGGTGGGCGTGTCTGAAACTCGACCAACAACCAATCACAGGAATCTCCCGCCCCGGACACAGAAGCTTGATTGGCTAGAGCTTGTACTGGCATATGATTTGATTGGCTGACGCTTCCGTCAAAGCTTCAGAAGTTGAACATTGCTCAACTTTTGAAGCGAGCAAAGCGAAGCGATGGAACCACAATGCAGTTCGGCAAACAGTGACGTCATCCCATTCAAAGTGAATGGGAAGAATCGTTGAAGCTTCAACGCACGCCGCCGTGTAGACGGGCCGTCACACACCACACTCTCTTCACAACTTCAGGACAGACTGCGCATGCTCAATACACATGAACTCTCAACACTAGTTAGCTAAGTTAAGCTATTCAGATACAGTGTGTGGAGGAGATGCCAACTTAGCCTTTATTAGTTATGTATGTGTTTGCAATGAGTTTGCAATATGTCTGATATGTTTTAGCAACAATTAGTGTTGCTGTTGCTTATTATTAATAACTGTTATCATTTGGGCTGTCGAGTGAATGCAGAACAGCATTGGATTTCAGAAACACAACCATAAATGCTTTCATGTAATGTTTTTTTTGTGTATTTGCATCTTGCAGGGTCTTGATGAAGTGATGCCTCTCAAAACCTGTGGGGCGACACATGCTCAATCTCCAAATGAGAAAATTGAAGAGGTATTTTTTAGGGCTGTCAAATGCGTTAATAACGCAATCTTTCTTTTAACGCCACTAATTATTTTAACGTGCGATAAACGCATGTGTATTTGTCCTCGGCCCGCCCCATAGTTTCAGAGCCCAAAGGCTTGACGTTGTTGTTGTTGTTAGTTGGATGGTGAGAGATTCTAGCGACAGGTATGGATACAAAAAAAGGTGTTTTAAACAGCAAGCCAAGCACACAGCTGATGCTGACAGCCCCGCTCCTGCCGCTCGCTTGCGGCAGACCACGCTTGAAAGTTTGCCGGGGAGAGGCCTGGACACTTCTACGAGCAGCAAGCTTTCAACAGCGATAGCTAAATGGGTGGCTATAGCTTAACATTGTGGAGGACGAGGGGCTGCGTTAGATAATTCGGATCGCATCCAACGTGTCGACTGGACATCACAGCGCATTATTTTGACCCACAGTGGGAACTTCAGTCTCATGCTTTGACTGTTATGAAGACAGAGGAGCGGCATTTTGCCAACAACTGTAAACAGGCTTGTCTGTTTGAGAAACTGGCTCGGTGCAAATAAGTAGACAGGGTTGGGAGAGAGTGTAAGAGAGAGATAGAGGTTCCAGGTTGTTGTATTGAAAATATTCAGGAGAATATTTGTCATTGTTCAAATGATAATAAACAAACATTTGCATAACGCATATTTGTCCACTCATATGTTGGTAAGAGTATTAAAAACTTGAAAAATATATCTATCTATATACATTTAGAACAGATAAAAAATGTGCGATTAATTTGCGATTAATCGCGATTAACTATGGACATCATGCGATCGCGATTAAATATTTTAATCGACGGACAGCCCTAGTATTTTTACATTAAACATAGATTTAATATCTCAAATTGATGTTTTGTGGCTTACAAAAGGATCCAGTAAGGTTTTAAACAAAGTTTTCCTTCTTTCTGTCATCAGCAGGACCATTCTTTTATTCAAATCCAAATATTTTCTGACTTTGTTTGTTTATTGATCCTTCTCTTTGTGTTTTATCTGCTACAGATGGTGACTAACAGCGACTGCACTGAGAGCTACACTAAGACGACAGATCCAGTGCCTTCTGCTCTCAGCAGAGCTGAAATTTAAATACTACTTGATTTGATCTATTTACATACCGACATGGGTTAGGGTTGAGACAATGGTATGTGAGGACATATAAGTCAGTATCTGAGTGTATGTGTATCAATCTGAGAACAACAGGGACATGGTTTAGGAGGTCCTGGCTGTTTACGGGGCCCTGTCGTCAGGTGACGTTGATCGTGGCATTCATCTGAGTTTAACTCATACTTGCACTGCCTGCATGTGATCTGTATGTTAAGTTGTTTAGTAACATGTGATAGTGTCGACCCATTAAGTAATGATGAATGTAATCTTTGACAAGATTTAATGTCAAATAAATGTAGTACATTACAATTTAAACTGAAAACCTTAGTCTTGTTTCCAAATTCATCATATAGTACAATGTCAAAACTATGTACATTTGTAATGAATTAATTCCAGAATGATCACTTTCATAAATAAAAAAAGACCTTAATAAAGATTTCTCAATAGTCACTTAACTTAATGGATTGCTGTCCTAAAGTTAAGGCTAGGAGGAAGGCAGGAGGAGGAAGAATGAGAAGAGGATGCCTAGTACATTTCACATTTGATTTTTCTAATTCTTTTTTTACTTGTATATCTTTCAGGAAAGGATCATGAAAAGGGCAGAAGAACAACCAAAAAAGTGTGGGCCAAGGATGAGGTAGCCGCAGTGTAGTGGCATCCAAGGTTTCCTTTTGCCACTATAGAGCGGGGTTGACGACACGCAATCCAAAGCAATAAGCAGCCGAAGGTTTTCAGTCAAAACATGTAATTTATTAACAAAAAGTTATTGACTTAAATAGTCTCAAAATAACAAATCTAAATCAATATTTCGGCGATATACTTTCTTATATAAATTATACTTTGCAGTCCAATTTGCAACACTAATTTCTGTTTACAATTTGTGGTCGAAAAACTGTTCCGCTCCCCGTCTCATCAGGTCTCAGAGAACCGCGGCTGTCCTCAATTGCCTCACTTAAATAAACAAGGAAACAAGGAAACAGATCATATTTACGATTTGAAATTAACAATCATTTCATCAAAAATATATTCACCATGGCAATATATATAATTTTCCATCATTAATTCATTTATCAAATGATGAATCTAAATAATAACTTTGACTTCATCGTGGCTCTAACACGCAGTAACGCGGCATTTTAAGGTTCATATTGCTAAAGGAAATCTGGCCACCAAATCTGAGTGCCATCATTGCAAGCTGGTTGAAGGCAAAGTGCTTGCTGAAAGAACAATACAAAATGTAAGAGACTTTGTTCGTAATCGCGGAATTGCTCGAAAGAGGCAGTCACAGTCACAGTAAAACCTTCAGTTGTGTTTTTTTGTTTTGTATTATGTTGTGGTTATCCTGATGACTTAAAGTGTAATACAGCACCCATGTTCAACAGGCGGGTTGACAGAGATGATGTTGTTAAGTGAAAGCAAAGCTATGTAACGTATAGGTTATATTCCTGGCCATTTTGTTTTGTGGCCATAAAACAAAAAAAAGCCTTTAACAAAGGAAACCCTGTAATTTGGGTTATTTACCTATTTTATTTTGTGTTGTGATTTGATGCCATAGTGATGGAGGAGGTCGTCTATATACCTCAGTCCTAAGCCATTTAGTGATTTAAAAACTAGCAGTAGTATTTTAAAATCAATTCTTTGGCAGACTGGAAGCCAGTGTAATGATCTCAGTCAAAGCCTGACTCCTACTGGCGGCTGGTTAAATGACTCCTCGTCCCTGAGTACACTCACCATCTTTCAGCAAGAAAGGAGAGAGGGAATCCTTGTCCGGCGACAACCGCTGTCTTTTCGCACTATTATTAAGCCACGCTAACATTTTCGAAATGCTAACGTTATGTGATGTATTTTCTGCTCTAGTCTATCGCTGCGGTGCGTCATAGATGCGCCATGAGATGCGCCATGAGATGCGCCATGAGATGCGCCATGAGATGCGCCATGAGATGCG
>CALSBZ010000004.1:72568-93233 GCA_943591055.1 Gobionotothen gibberifrons | reverse complement strand
ACACACACACACACACACACACACACACACACACACACACACACACAGCTGAACAGGTGACTCTTGGTTGCCCCATCCTGATCAGCACGTTGGAATTAAAAACACATTTGCAGTGTGTCAGGAACAGGCTGTTCCAACTGGAAAGCTTACCCTCTTTTGTTTCACTCAGTATAATAATATCTCCATTATGCATGCTCCAGCAAAAAATGTTATTGTTTGTACCTCACCATCCACACATCTGCATATATCCATACTTTTATTATTATTAATTTATTAGGTTGTAGATAGGCACCCCAGTTGCTCTTGTTAATGTACATTGGTTTCAAATTGTCAAAAAATGCTTAAAGTCTGGACCATTCAGGCCCTTCATAGGAACTTAGGACAAGGATAACTTCACAACGTACCCACCCTGTTGTATGACAGGCTAAGACTCTGTTATTGTATACACAGTAAAAATGTACAGGACCTATACACATTAGGTTTGTTTACACACATGCACTTTTTGTTATCTATAAGTGCCAGAGCCAAAAGGCTGCAATTTCTTCCTGCACAAGGTGAACAGGCACCTCTCCGGGTACCAGTCCTCCCCAGAATTTGTTTGTGTTTAAAAAATCGGCAACACTTTAGTTCCCAAGCCAAGTCCCTACAGACTGAGTTGCATCACCTCTTCTCTGTTTGTGCTACAAGTTAGAAAAAGAAGATTCTCCGCTAATTTATACAGTGCCGTCAGTGGTGGTTTTCTGAAAAGATTAAATATCTTCGTCTTGAAGCGCTTGGGGCGGTGGCCAAAAAAGAGTGATGTGCGCAGACAAAAGATTCTGGGTGGAGCGGTTGTTTTTCGAGGTGGACGCATTCAATGGCATTTGCTCTCTGCTCATTAAAAACAATTGAACAAAAAGGACGCAGGAGACAGAGGCCCTTATTTTGGTCATTTATATTTAAAACTGCGACCATATCCTCTTTTTACAGAGAATTAACGTTATCTCTGATATTAATTCAACAATGGTTGGACTTATTTTTGCCTTTATACCTTTTGCTTTGTCTGACACCTGCTGAAGACGTTTTTTTATGAGGATCCCTTTCTTCTTCAACAGTGGTTAAGATCTCATGCTGTTCTCTGTGCGCTGGCTGACAGAAGGATGGGGTGAGATGAAAGTAGATGTCTATGGTGTTGGCTGTCTTCTAGAGATGAAAGACACAGAGCACCTCTAATTGGAGTATCAGGAAAAGAAACCATGGAACTATCAGTTGAGCAAGAAAGACTCTAGACTAAAATATGTCAGGCTAAATTAGAAATGTTGGGCACAAAAAGGCCGCGTATCACACCAAAACCCATCTCCAGAGTCGCATATCTCAGGCTCATTTTGCCGGGGTAGTTACTGAAAAATAAGTAATGCTTTACTAAAATACTCACTGCTGAAAGTTATTTGTTACATTACTAGTTACATTACTTTTGGACTACTCTGTAATATCACCTGAGATGCACCATAAATTGAATGACAAATAACAATATAAAGTAAAACCTAATTTGTGCTCAGATCCGCACACATCCTTAATCCAATAAAATCAATACTGCACACAAGACCTCTGTTTTCTGCTCTTTATTTGAATATCACGTTTACTTTAGCTCAGTATCCATCGCAGCATAACAAAGTTCCAGGTAACTTGCAAAAGTTTTCCTGTCTGATGGCGCCCGCCAGTCCGTTACCTGGATCTTGCTCAATATGTTTCGGATCGATGGCAATGTTGGCTGAGACAAGCCTGTTTATCTCTGCTATGCGACTGTCATGTTGTCTCCGTCTCCTCGTCCATGAACTCGTGACTGTAGTGTCAGCAAGTTTGATTTAGTTTTTCTCTCCTCCCGTTATGCAGATAGACGTTAAATTAACACAAGTAACGAGATCATTAATAACTATAAAGTTACTTTGTAGCGCGTTATCCCCAACACCGTATGCAACATTATCTATTTGTCAGTTCAATAACAAAAAAGTTATTGTATTTTGTTTTCCCTTCGTGGTAAATAACACAATGACTATATGTTTCAAGAATACATGTAGAATTAACTACCCAAAAACGTTTTATATCTGGCCTTGAAAGATAAAAACTGCTATTATATAATTTTCATGTGCAGAATTCTACTATATACCCCTTATGTTCCAGTTGAAATTGGATAGTGTCACATATGTTGTTATCTACTTGGGGCCCAATATCTTTTTGGTGTTTTCCCTTTCCTGTAGTGTGTTATAAGTTATTGTGCATGTATATGGTCTGAAAAGGCTAAAATTCCAAAGTTCCCTCCAAAGGGAGTTTATCTCCCACTAACTCCCCCCCTGCCTGAAACACCTTCATTGTAAACCTTTGTACTTCCGTAACATAATGACATCACTATGTAACACTTGTGCTGCTTTTTGGCCATCTCTGGGACAATAAAAACACTTCTACAGAAGATGTACAACATAATATTTCAACATTCAAATAGCCGCAAACATGTATAAAATGTGGTTAACATATCTGACATTTCTGAGGTTGAGCATATGAAATGCTTGTTGTGACAGCAGCATTACGATGATTTCAGGCTGTTTTGGTCCCCTGGTGCCTTGCTTGGTTGGTAATGCTGAATTTACTAAATGTTTTCTTAACTTCCCTTGTAATAAAGCTAAATATGTCTCCTAAATGTCTGAGTGGTGATAGCTTATTCGTTTTTCTCGCGTCCAGGAGAGAAAGTTTTAAAATAAGGAGAACAATGAGTCTTGACTATAAGTTTCAAATGGTGGTACTTTAATAAAAATAAGGCACGGTAATGTTACAAGCAGGATCGTTCAGAGAGGAAGAACACAGCTGTTGTCCTCCGAAGGGTAGGTGCAAGAGAGGACGAACGGAACCTCTTCTCTCCTTTTATAACTCAGGTAGACTCCCCCTTCTTTTTCAGCTGGCGTTGCTGCTGGTGACTTCCGCTTGTTTCTTCAATGTCCGACATCACACTAAACAGAGGATCTTTGCTTTGTACACATGACTAAACACACCTCTTCTCTACATATTCCCCTTCAGTCTTTTCATTTGGTCATCTTAACGGCTTGATCCGTTACGTTACGTTACGTCTCTGAAGTCAAGTTACTGTTAGTATTTCGGACATTACTTCCGGAAAGCTTTTCAAAATAAACACAGGCTGGAGTCAAACCGGAAGTATTTTCACAATAAAAGCTTGACCTCAGAGATTGTGCGAAAACTTTTTCAGTATAAGTCAGCATTTTAACTGATGGCATGTTTTAACTAAATTATGCCATAAAACATTGATTAAAATTACTAACAGTCCCTCCTTACACACTTTAAGAGTGTGTACAAAATACTGAAATCAATGAGTTCTTCATCTGAACTTTACATAGTACATATATAAAAAACATACAGTCAAAATGGAATGGTTCAATAACCTCAACTTTATAAAAATACAAAACTACTTTGATGGTGCTGGAACATAGAAGTTTTCCCTTGTGCATAACTTCTAGTGTTAACATTCAATATCATTCTTAAAAATAGCAGCATGGCTTGGTATTGGAACATTTCTTTCTCCCTCCTTTCACAGAAACTGTTCACATACCACGCTCAGTGTTAAGGCACTTGTTTTTACAAAGTGTCACAGAACTTCTGAATAGTGTAAAGTAATAAAAAACACAAAATGTACTATATTAGAATAGTATACAAGAATAAAGAATACAAATGAACTATCTTGGAATAGTGTAAAGTAATTTGAAATGGATTCACTCTCTTAGCATTTTGGCTTGTTCGCTTTTCACATGATTTGGACAATCTCATCATCTACATCCATCTCTGTTTCTGGGGGTAGGTTGTCTTATTCTGCTAGCATTTGTAACTGTTACTTCTTGAGAAATGTACCCTCCTTTCTATCATACCTTTTAAGGTATGAAAGTAATATGTCCTCTAGAAGAGGCCGTCGTAATCAATTGGTACGTTAGGACATGGAATGCAACTGCAACATCTAGCCCTCCCCTTAGTGTCCCTATGCTATCCTTGTATTAACTACATAAAAACATCACTGGCTGTGCTAGTGCAGAGGTCCCAGTCCAATCCTGTGACAAGACTAAATACTAGGTTTTGGTTCCTCGATATCACCAAACATCTACTCTGGCATTCCAGACAGTCATTTCTGGGAGAAGATTTTGGTCAGTTACAACAGTTGCAGAATTTCATAATTTGTGGTTCCTACTCCAGTACCTTTGGTGGTCTGTGCTAATGCAGTGATAAAGTCCCTGAAATGGTGTGAACACCAGTGTAATATCACTAACTCATCATACTAATCACTAACTCACAATACTAATTTATCTTCAGTTCTGATCTACTTAAAGAACTATGCTAAATCCCTTTAACAGTGTGTGCAACTTTGGGTGCCCGAGCATGTGATAATTACTCCCTCCTTTATCAAGGATCTTAAAAAACAGAAGTCATTGGGCTTGTTTGTAGTTTAATTTAGGAATTTTTCTTATGGCAGACATGCTTCTACTTTAAATAACATCTCTAAATGTCAGGTCATCTAGTTTAATGGATGACCTTTAAGAGGTGGTAGCACTTGTCTTTTTAAAACTCTACATCTTGAACGACAAACAAATGTTACTTCTCCTGGAGATAACTATGCTACAATGGTGAAAACAATACTCCTGGTTGGAATACCATCTCTGGCTTGGTTGGAGTTCTACCTTTAACATTTTCCATACACTTACAGATGTGTCTGCTTTCATAGAGTGGTTACTAAAACTATTCCTTTAAACTGTAGATCTATATTGTAACAAACTAAATCTTCCCCAAACTCACACATGAATAAGAATCTCTAAAAGAATAATTTGTTTATATTATGAAAAGATTGAACATGTTCCACCCTCAGTGTGTTTTAGGATTATTCTCTCATTTGACTTTAATAGTTTCCTCTTTTATAAATGTGTTTATGTGTAAAACTCACTCCCGTTTTCCTTCTCTCCCCCTCTGGTCGTCAAGCCACGACCCCCTCACGTTCTGCTGGTCCCCTTCTTCTCCTCCTGGTTCTTGAATCCTTCCGCTGCAACTCTCTTCAGTGGCACAACTGCTTTGCCTGTACAGTCTCTTCGCTGTTGCATGTTGGGCGTATTCTGCTCTCATGTCTTGTGCAAAGTCTCGTAGCTCAGCTTGCAACTTCATGTCCTGTCTTGAGGGACCGATGAGATTATACCTCTTTCAGCATGCTGTCTTGGTCTTGGATGCCTCAGGTGAAGATGATTCAGCTCGAGTTCTCTGACTGCTGGATGGAGGAGGAGGAGTCTCTTGTGGTGAGGTCATTTGTCTGCTGGAGTTGGGGTCGTAGCAGTCTTTCAGGCAGAGAGAGAGAGAGAGAGATCTCGGGACGCATCACCTATTGATAATTCTAACACACTGAGGAAAAACAAATCCAATCCCTTCCACTCTATTCTCTTAATCATACTATCTGTCCTAGATGTTAAACGCCCTCTAAACACAATCAATGTCTACTAATAATGTTACCATATCCCAAAACACTGCTTTCACCCACTGTAACATGTTTACCCCAAATACTCTTTTAGGAACCCATCTTCTTCTATAAACTGAAATACCTACATGCTTCGAGCACCTCATATTTCACACACTATAAAAGAACGTCCCCATATTTTCTCCATTATTTTAAATCTCACTGTTATTTAGAAATTATGTAATTTCTGTGTCTGGACATATCTGTGCAATGTCGCCACAATCTGCTGGGGAATCTTATTCATAGAGTTTGTGCGTACAAAGCTGTACTTGTGGGTTGGTAGCCTGTTTCTACTGTAATCATTTTCAATAATTTTGCTCAGATAGGTCACCGATCGGTTGTTCATAACTTATCAGGGGGTGTTATGGTACAATCTAAAACATGGATCCAGTGAATTTGGTGATTCCCCTAATCTGTAAATCCCCATCACTTACATATCCCGATCACTTAAACCCCTCTCATAATTTGATCCAATAACTGCATATAGAGGGGGTAAATCCTCTTGATTATAACCTCCTCACCTGGCAACCTTGAAGGGACTAGCGTTTCCAACTCCTTCTCTCGTTGCTCAGCTGATCTTTTGGCTCTGGGGATAAGTGAAAGTCTCTGAAACACAGCTGGAGTTTTGTTAGTGATGTGGGCATTCTCTCTGAGTGAACTAATGGATCCATGTCTTACATGATATTGTACTCCCCTTCCAACCAGAAAAGTGCCAACTGTAATGAGCACAATCAACAAAACTATTCTGACTCTTCTCCCTAGTGGACCCCACAATTGCTTTGGCTTTGTTCTCGACTTAATCTCTATTTTCTCCATGGTTGTCAGTTACAAAATTCAAATTATGAGTACAAAAATAACTTATTCTAAAATTGGACTATTTTTCAGGTGTAAAACAAAAAATAGGTTTTCACTTTAGTGTACTATTTATACAAATCTAAAGACAATTAATCTATCGAGCTGCTTCTATCTTATTCTTATTTATATTTATTATTTTGTTCCAGCTCTGCCAAATCAGTCCTAACTTCCAATAATTTCTGGAAGGTGCAACAATGTGTGAGGCGGTGTCTTTAAACCGGAGCGCATGTGAAGTTCGTTACAACTTCTCACGGTTCCGACCACCTGGGTTCAATCTCACTGTCTTTTGTGAACTTTCACCCTCACCCAATCACCTGGCCGAAACGGAGTCTCTTTTGGTGTCTTGTCTGGTGTCTCTGCAGTTCTCTGAACCTGTGTAGACAAGACTTGGATAATATTACTCAGAGTCCTGACACATACACTTCAATTTATCTGATACCCAAAGCTGGATCACTCCCTCCTTGGAGAAGGCCCAAACCTCGGCATACCTGTTGTTGTTAAACACTTGTTATTATTTATTAACTACTACGTCACTGAAAACATATCTGTACAATCATGACACTCCCTCCTTTGAGCATAACATGCTCAATCAATATTGCAATGATTAGTCTATTATGAACAGGACATGTAAAACCCATAACATTGCATTAAATAAACATAACTTGTCCGTGTACCCTTAAGGCGTATAAAAATATCAGACGATGTATGGTATAAAAACATATTCGCTAAAAACCTGCCACTAGTACAAAAATAGTTTACTTGTTTCAATAACGGCTTCAGTCATGGTATTATGCATCATTGTTTCTGTGAAAAACAATACCCCTGGTTTGGTTAATGCATCTCAATAATTCTAGGATTAGAGGCTTGTCTGACACTGCTGAACCAACATATGATAAAATATTTCTCTAAACTTAGAGGGAAAATACGAACTATTTTCACAAAAGGTGACATGTCGAGAACATGAAGGGCTTGTGCCCCTCACTAAAAATGAGATATTGCCTTACGCACTACATTATAAATCAGTAAAGTCACTCAAGAATAAATAGATAAAGACTGATTTTTTAAACTGTTATAAAATCCTAGAACTCCTTCATCTAAGCTCTCAACCAGTGTTATTATATTTAGTTTGCAGCTCATGCCTTAGAACAGATACTTCAGACCTATTATAAAATTGTGTCTATGAGAAAAATGTAATCTGACTCCATAAATCACATAATTTTTTTGACTAAAAAACTAGCAATAAATGAAGTTCCCCTTTAAACACAGCCCCGGTCTTCTGACGGGGTCTATCTATGTACTGGCTGGTTGGTTGTGCCAGTCTCTGTCGCTCCGTCACTGTTCTCCCTCTAACAGTCACTCTCTAGTTCTGCTGGGTTGGTTGACTTCTTCACTGGTTTGAGACAAGCGACCCTAACGGAACACCTACCTTTGTAGCCAGACTTCACCACAGCAGAATCGAGTTGCTGTTTTCAGGTCTCAACAGCTTCTCGTCAGGTGTATCGCCGTCCCTTGTACTGCAGTCGGTGTAAACAGGAGGACTTGGTAAGGATCTTCCGTTTTCATATTTTGGGTGGAACCCCATCGTCTTGACCTCACTAGCTGTGTGGACTCAATAGTTTTCTGTGTGGGGGAACAACATCACTCGTAATCTCTATCCTTCTCACAATTACAAAAATAATCTGCTTAATGTTCTATTATGTTTTAATCTTTACTAATCTATTCATGTTTTAAATTTAAATGCAATATGCTACTCTAATAACTTTTTAAATAAGATTCTACCTCTCCCTCCTGTGGTGTCAGATGTGGCTTAATGTAGCTGGATTTCAAGATACCCTTCTGGGCTGAAGATCCATCATCTGGTGGTCTGGCCCTCTGTGTTTCCTCACTGTTGTAGAAGATGGCAGGCTGTCTGGGGTATCTGGTCCATGTTTGGAAATCCTGTTCCTCTTTGACATCCCTGGGAACCCCTGCCTCTGCCGTAGTCATGGAAACCTCCTCTTTGTTGGCAACTGCATGGAGGGCCGTTGTTTGGTACAATGTTCTGCGGACATTCTCTGGACCAATGTGTCAGCTCACCACATCTGTAGCAGCCTCCATCTGTTCTTCCTCTTAATCGTTTCTCTTCTTTCCACTGTCTCTTTTTCATGGGAGTGGACACCTGTGCTTGCGGCTGTACTTGGGTAGGAGGATATGCAGGTGTTTGCTGTTGCAGAAATTGTGTGGGAAGATATTCTGGTACTTGCAGTATCCTGTGTTGCAGACAATATCTGGCCCAATGTGAGATCTGACCACATATAGAGCATCCTTCACCTTGGAAACCTTCTCCTGTTGATCGATTACCCCCTTGGAAACTTCCTCTTTCTCTGCCACTTTGTCTTCCTCGGAAACCTCCTACCCCTCTTTGTTGATTGTGCACCTGAATCTCTGGCACTTCCTGAGCTTGAATTGTTGGAGGTGTTTGACCTGCCTTCTCTGGTTCTATGGCCATCTCTGAGAACTTCCCCTCCCATCCCCTTTCATCTGGTATGTCGGGAGGAGAGTCTTCGGTCAGGCTTGGATAATGCCTTGGAGTTTGGATAGCTGGAGCGGCTTCTGTTATTCCTGCTATGTCTTCCCTCCTTGGTAGGTCTGCTTCTTGGACCACATGTATGCTGTCTGCCGGCCCAATACCGACGTATTTTAGATGATGTAACAGACCTATAACTCTTGATTTCCTTTGGTCCGCTTTCACCCATGCACTTCGCTGTTGTAGGTGTTCTTCATGTTCATAGTCAAACACTGCTATTACATGGGCTTCTGTTGGTCCCGGCTGATCATCTGCTGGAATCAATCCCTCCGTTTGCCACTGTTCCAATAGATTCTCTATGTGGTTCCATGTTTCCTGTCTAAAATTTGGATGTGTCGTAGCATCTGATCTTCTGCGTATCCTCTCTTTAACAGTTGGAGTTGAGCGTGTCACTGTGACAGGTCTCAACCTGGTGTCATTTGGCGACATGTTTCTTGAATACTAGGATAAAATTATTAAGTTATCAAAAATGAAGCACTAATCCTCTGACTAGTACCTTTGTATTCCTTATAAAAATATCCTATGTCTTCAGTTTTTTTAGTAGTAGTAGTTAAAGGTTTCTAAAGTTTAAAAGATTTTTTTTTTTCTTTTTAGAAAGTTAAAGATTTTTTTTTTTTTTTTATTAAAAAATTAAAAGAAATAAAATTTTCACAATGTTTGGATTTTTGAAATATGAAAAAGAAACATTTGCGCAAATCCAACTCTGGTATTTAATGTGTATCCTGAAGTACATGTAATTATGCAAATTTCATAACTTGTGTTAGCTTCAATACATCTGTGTTCGAATATTCTAGAGTCCAGCCTGAAAGACCATTATGTAAGGTCTCTTATCTTAAAAATAGAAACCACATGTGTTCTTTTAATAACACTTAAGATTAGACTCCAGGATATTACTGCTGATGTTATTACTGATTACTCTGTTCCCCTATCTGTAACTCTATGTCTCCTCGTCCAAACAACCTTAAACTGTTTGGTTGACCTTAAATCATTTACGTTATAGGGCTTAAAACCTAAACACGTAATATAAGAGACACTTCATCGAAATGGGAAGAGAATTTCAATATGGTTTAACAATACAGCACAAACACGACAAAACACATCTGCAAACAAGAACACTGCAAAAAATATAGCCAAAACACACTCGCCAGCAGAGAACACCTCAAACACAGCCAATACACATCCACCAGTAGAAATCACTCCAAACTCAGATTTGAGCCAGAAAATACAACACTGCTATTACTAATATCAAACTTCCATCTGTATAAATAACCTGTTTTTAGCAAAATGCACTATTTTCTAGCTCAAACCTTGACAAAAAGTGACCTCTGTCTGGTGATCTCATGTGATCTGCCCTAAAAAGAATACCTCAATTAGCATTCCATCAAATGGCGACTCGGAGTGTCTTTGTTCTCCTCCCTGTGCTCTAAACAAGATGTCAGCTGAGTTTTTCAACTTTTAACCTGAAGAACAAAGGGATTTGAAAAGACCTTGTGTCTCTCTGGCTGGTGTGTAAGAAAAAATGGGCCTTAAAACCATTTGCTTCTAGATCTCCTATCTAGTCACGTAATATTAGACTTAAGGTCACTATGTTTTATCTGTTCATATTAAAACACGCCATCATGGGACAAATTAAGTCGCAAATCATACACAATCAGCAGAATATCTTCTATCAAACGCACTTACGTCGCATTACTCATTGTAATCCATGCGCAATATCTGGTTGCAAATAGAACAGAATAAACACTGCATTTAAAGCCTTAACTTTATTCAGGCCTTTTTTCACTAAAAGGACTTTTTTAAACAGACTTAACTGTTGATTTGATAAACACTCACTTCCCTCAGACTACGGATGCTTCTCTATGTCTCTTCGTCCAATACAACCTTAAACTGTTTGGTTGACCTTAAATAATTTACGTTATAGGGCACACAACCTAAAAACGTAATATAAGAGACACTTCATCGAAGTTATGAGTGCTGGTATGACCAACCTTAAACCAAGTGCATACACTTATCAATATAAAAAAATAATATACAACACACACAAATTAATAACATGCAGGGTTAAAAATAGAAAAGATGTTTTGAACTCACCTTGCCTGTGACAAAACAACGCCTCGTGGTTTTAAGGTTATTATTTTTATAAATTGAGGTTTTTTAACATTAAAATGTACAGCTGTTTTCAGGATCTGCCGGCCGCCAGCAAACACACACATCTAACATTTCCTAGTGTAACTAGTGAAGAATCTTTGTCTTAACAGGCATTCTTCTTACCGATTAGTTTGAGCTCTCGTGTGTGTCTGCGTTGCCAACGTCCCCAGCGAACAGCTGGCTCTGTTGTCTCTCCTGTTCACTAAGATCTCGTCAGGGTCACCAATTGATAGCTTATTTGTTTTTCTCGCGTCCAGGAGAGAAAGTTTTAAAATAAGGAGAACAATGAGTCTCGACTATAAGTTTCAAATGGTGGTACTTTAATAAAAATAAGGCACGGTAATGTTACAAGCAGGATCGTTCAGAGAGGAAGAACACAGCTGTTGTCCTCCGAAGGGTAGGTGCAAGAGAGGACGAACGGAACCTCTTCTCTCCTTTTATAACTCAGGTAGACTCCCCCTTCTTTTTCAGCTGGCGTTGCTGCTGGTGACTTCCGCTTGTTTCTTCAATGTCCGACATCACACTAAACAGAGGATCTTTGCTTTGTACATTCAACACATGACTAAACACACCTCTTCTCTACATATTCCCCTTCATGTATTTTCATTTGGTCATCTTAACGGCTTGATCCGTTACGTTACGTTACGTCTCTGAAGTCAAGTTACTGTTAGTATTTCGGACATTACTTCCGGAAAGCTTTTCAAAAATAAACACAGGCTGGAGTCAAACCGGAAGTATTTTCACAATAAAAGCTTGACCTCAGAGATTGTGCGAAAACTTCTGTTTTTTCAGTATAAGTCAGCATTTTAACTGATGGCATGTTTTAACTAAATTATGCCATAAAACATTGATTAAAATTACTAACAGTGGTACCAAACTCAGAAAAACCCTAAACTTTTGAAGTTTCAAAGCAGTTCAGTCTACCTTGTTGGATTAATCACACACTATTCACTGATACAATCTTTTCTATCATCTGATGAAATACCAAAGTTGCAATCTCAAGCTGTTCTGCTGGAAGACTGCTCCCAGCAGGTAAACAATAAGCAAACAAATGCCTCATGAAAGGCATAATGTGAATGTATGCTTCTTTCAATAAAACAATCATGCTGTCTTGCAGATGAATCTCAAGACAAATGTGTCCGTTTTTTGCCAGAAACTGATTACATCACTCCCACAGACTTACTCAATTCCAATCATTTCATTTTCATTTTAATTAACTTATTTTTTATTTATAACTGACATTTTTGCAAACAATACAACATTATGGCCATAGCTTGATGCAGTTTGGCTGTGACCTATCTTTATAATAACTTATTGATATTGGTTATGAAACTGTTATAGTAATAACAACAATAATAGCATATAAACTGTAAGGTTGCAAATATCTTTTTGTCTTGGTTCAGGGTATATGCAGGAATCCTGAAATCAAATGTAATACCTTTTCAGACCTTTTTTTAAGACCCTTTCCATACATTTTAAGACCTCATCGCCACTTCGAGTTCTAACCGGTTACATTGGCGACACACTTTACCTCACATTTACTATATACAGTATTGATTGTCCTTCCTCCATATCTTCCAACCATTTGGACGCAGACTTGCATTTCCCCATAACGATGTTGTTTAGCAACCGGCGTAAACGGACCTTTGCGCGCTATCAAGCAGTGAGCGTGCAATGTCCTGTTCAGATTACGTCAAATCCAACGGGATGCCATAAATAAACTCCAAAGAATCACACTGCACACCTACGCAATGATTACATTCAGGCAAACTTTATAATACAACCTCTTTGGACCATTTATATACTTATTGAAAACAAGCTACAAAATGTAATACCTTGGAAAATGCCGTTAAATACTTTTTAAGGCCCCACGGACACCCTGTGGTTAGGTATAAGAAAAAGCCAAATTAATTGTTGGTAATAAATGGGACCACAATAGAAATAGCGGTTCCACATGTTAAACAGTTACTGGAACTGGTGCAGCCAGGCGATTGGTTCACAACCATCGACCTGAAGGACGCTTACTTTCATGTCGAAATTGCTCCAGAACACAGGAAGTATTTGCCTTGTGCCTTCCAGGGGATAGCCTACGAGTACAACAGACTACCGTTTGGCTACTCCCTGTCCCCACGCACGTTCAGTGTACGCCCCCATCGAGAGCGAGGTGTAGGCCCCCATCGAGGGAGAGGTGTACGCCCCATCGAGGAAGAGGGCAGGCTACGTCCCACTCTGTCAGAGAACAGACAGACGTCCCTGCTTCAGGCAGTTATTCAGACTGTGACGCGGGGCAACGGTGACAGCCCTGACCATCATGCAGACCTTGGGTCTCATGGCGGCTGCTCACCACGTGGTACCGCTGGGGCTACTGCACATGCGTCGCCTACAGAGGTGGTTTGCCAGCCTTCGTTTCGATCCCAAGAGGCACAAACGACGTCTGGTGACCATCCCCCCGTTAGTGGAGGGCAACCTCCGATACTGGGGGTCCCCAAAGCATTTGCTGAAGGGGAGGGACCTGCCTAGAGACAGCTATAGGTGGTGGCTGGCCTCTGACAGAGACCCAGCACATCAACCTTCTCGAGCTACAGGCAGTAGTACTGGTCCTACAGCACTTAAAACCCTTACTACAGGGAAAACATGTGTTGGTGAGGAGCGACAACCGCACCACAATGGCTTACATCAACAGGAAGGACGGGGACAGCTCCGACGCCTTGTTGAGCGCAGCGCAGAACCTGTGGTTGAGGGCCTCAGAGAATGTTTTTATCTCTAAAGGCCCCCCACATTCCGGGACTGGAGAACAGGGGGGGCGGCTTCATGTCAAGAGGCGGGCCCCTGCCAGACGAATGTTGGTTCTCCCTGGCTCGGCAGGACAATCCACCGTTTTGAGTCCAGTAGAGGGCTCCGTCTATGTTTATAGAACTAGGGTACAATACGTAACCTACTGTTTTACTAAGTCAAAAAGTGATGAAATTATTGTTTTTTCAGTGCTTCTACTGAATGTGTTCTGTTAATTACGGTGGCCGGCAGGTGCAAACGCTGAACAACGGCCAAAAACGCATACATAAGCAGGAAACACCTGCAAATAATGAAATGAGGCGTGTGGCGTAGTCGGTTAGTACGTCGTAGGTGTTCGGATCAGGGGAGCACAGGTTCAAACCTCATTGCAGTCAGCATGTCATTGTGTCCCTGGGCAAGACACTTCACCCCAACTAAAAGGAGGGTCAGGAACTCACGCTTGGGACCACCAGTGTCCACTCCATCCTCAGTTTGTCCCTCATCCTCACCCCTTGTTTCCACCGGGTCCGTCTGCGTCGCGTAACGGCTGCGCCGCGGTTTTGGTCCGGCCTCCTCCGGCATCATACCCTACCGGGCGCATTTCAGAAGCATTATGGAAGCGGAGCGTCTTGCCTGCCGGCTCGCAGTTTTTGTTGATTTGGGCATATTTCCTGGGCAGGCTACTTTGTACAGACAAAGTTAATAATAATTATAATATCCCAGTTATAAACGACATGAATCAAAGATGTGTTGCTGTATTTTAGTGGTAAAATCATCATAATTATTCTATATATATCATTTACACAGTGCCTGTAACGCTGGCATTTCTCCTCCTACTTGAAAGACTACGGAGGGATAGGGTCTGCAAAATTTGTTTGATTTATATATATATGCTCTGAACGTTGCACTTCCTGCCTGCCCGACATTACCTTACGGCTGCGTCGTGTCGAAAAATAGACTTCAATCCTATTTGGAGCGTAGCCCAGCGGCGAGACGCTTCTGGGACGCTTCTGAGCCGTAACGCGGCGCGTGTGGTGGAATAGCACCCATTGACTAGAGTGGCCGCGATCCTTGCGGACGCCGCGGCGCAGCCGCATCGCGGCCATAATGCGCCGCAGATGGACCCGGTGGAAACTAGGGGTCAGTGAACTTAACTGACATCTCATGAGAGGGGTCGAATGAGGCACGTTTGAAGCTGCGGATTGCTCCATCCCACACATTGGCTCCATTAATATTGAACCTGCTGCAAGATGTATTTGTTATTTTTGCAGAGAGTTCTGCAACAATGTGTGCCGCATTCAGGTATTCTGTGCTGGGAAAGACAAAGTGATGTATTGTAATATTAAATGATGAAGCTAGTAGGGGTGTAACGGTATACGTACCCGTACCGAAATTATTCGGTATAACGTTAAACGTAAAAAATTGAGAACGTGAACAACTTCTTGGAAGTAATCTCAGGTGCTGCGTCGCAGCGTTCGAGTAGCATGTTCCTGCAGCCCATGCTCCGGGCGGGGCTGCAGGCACGCAGCGTTCAGTGTAATTTCAACGCGTCATAGAGCGACCAAGTCATTTCATTGGACGAGAGGCATACTATGAGAGCTGGTCACAGGGATGCGTTCAAATGTAGTCAGTAATTTGAGGAAATGGCGAACGCAGATAAAGTTGAGCTCGAAAATCCTCCAGCATCATTGAAGTCTCCGGTTTGGGAACATTTTGGTTTCGCAGTTACGTACAAGGATGACGGACAAAGACAGGTGGACTGAACCAAAGCTGTTTGTCGGCATTGTTCAACTAAAATTGATTACGCGGCTGGCAATACATCAAACGTGCACACTCATTTGAAAAGGCATCACCCGAATGTGAATATCACCGGTACCAAAAGAAAAAAGACTGAACTGCAAACCCAACTCCCGCTAGCATTTAAGCCTCCACCACTCGCAAAAAGTTCAGACCGAGCCAAAGCTATTACAAATGCCAAATATCCTTATGTTGCCATGCTAGTAAAGCGCTACCTGGCTGTATCTGCTACCTCTGTCCCTAGCGAGATGGTGTTCTCCACAGCAGGAGACATTGTTAGTGCCAGTAGATCTGCCCTTTCTTTAAAAAAACATGAAAATACAATGACAAGCAAGTCATAATGTCAAGCTGGCTGCTTAGGTATAGTACAGTACAGTTCAAATACAGAGTATTTCAGTTCATCGAAATGCTGCACCTTAATGTTTATTTTATTATATTTTGTATTTATTTGAGTGAATATTCACAGTTTAATAATAATCAAAAACCCAAAACTAATAGTTTATTTTTTGTGAGTACTAGTAGGCCTACAGTAAAGTTCAAATACAGATTATTTCAGTTCATCGAAATGCTGCACCTTAATGTTCATTTTATTATATTTTGTATTTATTTGAGTGAATACATTATTCACAGTTTAATAATAATTCAAACAAATATATATATATATTTTATATTTTGTGATAATTGTTTCTGCTGTACCGAAAACGTACCGAACCGAACCGTGACCTAAAAACCGAGGTACGTCCCGAACAAAAATGTTTGTGAACCGTTACACCCCTAGAAGCTAGTAATAAGTGTAACCAATGTAACGTTTGACTGTTTAATTAAATCAACTTAAAATGACTCAAAAACAGGCTACATTGTTTCACATGGGCTTTAGCCTATTATGGCTGTAGCCTACACAGAGCCGAACACACGCGATAAGAGCAGCCAGCGGCACCAACCATGAACAATATTAATATTAATAATACAGCTATAGCACAACACAACCCTCTCACTGCCTGGAGAGACGCGACGTGTCTCTTCAGCCCCCAAGTTAACGTTAGCTGTGAAGTTAGCACTAGCACTGACGTTAGCTCCCTCCTCTCTCGGTTCTGTTGTAGCAGCAGTCACAACCTACGATGTGCTACCACCAGCTACATTCGGTTGGTGTTCTTGATCAGGTTGTTTGGCCGTCTTTTTAAATAGATTGCCCAAGGTAAGTTTTTTTTTTCTTTTCGACATGTCAGCAGCAGCAACAATGACTGGTAAACATGCAGTGCTAACTAAACGAGCTTGTGAGTGAGTGGGTGGAGCTGCGGGCAGCGTGCAAGCAGGCGACACTTTTTTCATGAATCATAAACTCGAAATATAATTTTATTTCACTTATTTTACACCTTTGAAAAAAAAAACATGCCCAAAATGGAATTTATTTGGTCATCATATCACTATTTTAGAGAGCTCCCACCAAATTTCACAAACCATGTTCCCAGGGGAGCTCATGTCACCACTAGGGGAGCACCCTGGGTGCATACACATTTGTGTAGTTGCTGCAGTGAGAAGACAGTTGAACAATTACTTTCAAATACATAATATATGCATGACAGTCATATTTACAAAAGGATGTCGATCCTCTTCCTGTTTTTTTTTATACATTTGGTTCTAAACTGACAACAGCACTTTTGTCATACTCCTGCACAATCCTTGTTAACATTTTAAATGGATGCAAGAAACAATATCTGATCTTTTGTGTTTTTTGTATCGTCTTCACTAAGATGTTGTGGGTGTCATTTGGAAATGTATAAAAGTATAATTTTCCTGCTTCCTGGCAATGTTACCCACTGTGATTGGAGGCTATACAAACAAACAAATGTAAACATAAATATAAAACTGTGTCACGATGCAACTGTCAACATTGTTTACCTATAGAAGTTGTTCTGACCCGGGCAGATTTGACCTCTTCCTGGAATGGGGTTGGTGCTCCATCCTATTTTTACCCAGGAAATAAGTGCAGTTGGTCTAATGACAGTGTCATTAGCACACAAAGGTATTTATTGATTTCATGTTCACAAATTCCAACCTACATGGTATAATTACCTTTTAAATTAGTCTTATCCGATCAGACTCTGGTTGTGGGTGCCTGAGAGGTCTGATAAAGGTAAACAACAAATATATTCAAACTACTGTACTGTTAAAACATTCTGCTTCTTGTGGCACAAAATAATATGTTGACAATGTTTTATTTTACCCTGGCAAACTGTTGTCCATTCTTGGAGTGCTCACTTTTGGATCATTTGGAATGTCCCACACCTGCATACACACAAATGACAGACTGAAATAAAATAAATTCACTTTAATTAAGAATAAATGCCACGATAAATCCAAACTGACCAAGGTGTCAGAAAGAGGACTGTCTCCAGATGGCAAATTGACATGGACCACACTGTCCTCTTCACTTGAAGATGTTCAGGTGTAGGCCCAACCTAAGAAAAGAAAAAGTGTCATGATTGATACAAGTTAAAAATAATTATTACCCTCCGTCTGTACCTATTATCAAATGTTGGTTTGAATCCTGAATGATTACATTGACATAAATCAGAAAGGATTACATCGAAACACAACATTTGAGTGAGATGTACATTATATTGTTGACCGTCCTTTTAACTCTCACATTAGGATTTACATTGGGGAACAATAAACCAACTCCTCTCGTAGCACCTATACTATATCTATATGATGTCAAGAGTTACATTTAGTTGGGGTGAAGTGTCTTGCCCAGGGACACAACGACATGCTGACTGCAGTGGGGTTTGAACCCTCCCCTGATCCGAACACCACTACTAACCGACTGCACCACACGCCTCGTTTCATTATTTGCAGGTGTTTCCTGCTTATGTACGCGTTTTTGGCCGTTGTTCAGCGTTTGGACCTGGCGGCCATCGTAGATAGTTCAGTCGATTGTTGGTTTGAACCGTTTCATTAACTTTTGAAGAAGACCCATTATTCATCCCAAAGGGGAATTTCAGTTGTTCCCTCATTATTAAATATCCACACTACAATACACTCACATGCAAAGTACCTATACACATTAAGACTGAATACATGTAAACATATGTGACCCGCTCTATCGAAATCAGTCGGAAGTCGCAACGGCTCATTTCAAAATAAACGTGGATTTGCGTAAAAAACTATTTTTTCGGGGTTCGGGTGTTTTGTTTGATTTTAAATAAACAAAGTCTTGGCTTTCAGAATATGAAACTTTTATTTCCAAAATCACACGATAAATACATTTTTGAAGCTTGTAAAGGGAAGAAGACAGCTCTCCCTCGCCACTCTGCTCTTCCGCAGCGCCGCCCCCCCTCCCTCCGGCTGAAATTATGAATGTAAGGTGTATAGTAATCATAGATAACACGGCAGGGTCCGTTACAGTTTGTTTTCATCTGATATCAATTAAACAAAGGCTTGGCTTTCAGAATATTGAACTTGTTTCGGCAAATTCAGATGATAAATACAACTTTGAAAGCTTGTAACGGCATAATTACAAGCGGAGAACGGAGTAACTTGGCGTCACAGCAGGCAAAATAACAGCCGGTGTTTCTCGTGAGTGTTTCCCCGGGAAACAAACACAATACACACGAATGCAAAATTACACAACCACCACACACACACGTATACACACACACACTCGCGAGCCTCCCCCAGACCAGTAATCCAAACGAAAATATCTTCCCTCCATAGTATTTTTATCATTGCTCCGCTAATAATCAGTCAGATCGATGGATTCCAGAGAAGAGGAAACTTTAAAGGCTTTTTTCTCAAAATGATGACTCAGTGACAGTCATTATATAATGTGACATATTTTGCTTAATATTTGGAGTACAAAAACAATCCTGATATCATTAGAAAGCTAGGAATATCCTCTTTCCAGCAGTGTATACAACTCAAAATGTGTCTTCGGGTCAATGCGACTGATTTCGATGGAGCAGGTCACATATACACTGATCCCACTGATATCAGGACAGCGGAGAATCCACACATCTTCAGTCACAAGCTGAAAACCCACCTGTCTTGCTTGTACCTTGGCCATCATTATGTTTTATTGCACTTATTGTAGGTCGCTTTGGATAAGAGCGTCAGCTAAATGCAATGTAATGTCATAACAAGCATGTTTGTTATGGAAAAGTATCATAGCTAACAGGCTGCCAATTTGTTCTGCTCAAGAACACCTCCGAAGTGCCCATGAAACTGGCACATTTTTATTGACCAGTCCACACGTCATTTGACCTTTGGTCAGATCGGGGCTTGAACCGGCAACCCTTCACTTCAAAAGCCAAGTTGCTGTATAAAAAAGCATGTAAGTCATTTTAATTTTTCAGGCCAAAAATGTAAGCAATATGAGTTACTGACATTTTACAGTAGGCTTTTAACCAGGAGTACAGTAACACTGGACATCAAAGCTGACAGCTTCTGATATGAATAGTGGAACAGTTGAATGAGTGAGGACTTAGATATACTTAGCTAAATTATGGTAATTTTAGGTAATATTAAGTGGGCGAAAACATGGGAACATACACTTTTTAATGATAACATAGCTTGTATGATATTTACATTAAGTGTAACTCTATGGCAACCTCTGATACCAACCAAAACTAAAAGAAAACACTGCACATGCTGCATACAAAGAAAATAGGTGAGCAGTTTTTCACTGCTGTGCAAGACTGAATTATGTGTAGGCTCAGGCTACACCTCTCTGTCACACCGGGTAATCTGAAAAAACAGCAGAAAGCTGAGTTATGACCCTATTAATTAGCCACACAGGCCAAACAGATGCACACAGCAGCACATACCTAGACACAAACGGTAGGCTGACACAGGGTAAAAATGTTTTTTTGTTTGTTTTAATTATATCAAATTTCCACTACAGGGGCCATTTGTCTGTCACTGGCATTATGTTATGAGTTTGTGTTTTTGCGAAGAGTGTGTGTGTGTGTGTGTGTGTGTGTGTGTGTGTGTGTGTGTGTGTG
>CALSBZ010000004.1:43932-54867 GCA_943591055.1 Gobionotothen gibberifrons | reverse complement strand
CTGCCGAGGGTCCTGCCAACCCCTGGTCCTGTGCCGTTGGAGGTCCCACTGACTACTCTTCTGCCGAGGGTCCTGCCAACCCCTGGTCCTGTGCCGTTGGAGGTCCCGCTGACTACTCTTCTGCCGAGGGTCCTGCCAACCCCTGGTCCTGTGCCATTGGAGGCTCCGCCGACTACTCTTCTGCCGAGGGTCCTGCCAACCCCTGGTCCTGTGCCGTTGGAGGTCCCGCTGACTACTCTTCTGCAGAGGGTCCTGCCAACCCCTGGTCCTGTGCCATTGGAGGCTCCGCCGACTGCTCTTCTACCGGGGGTCCTGTCAACCCTATGTCCTGTGCCGTTGGAGGTCCTGCCGACTACTCTCCTGCCGGGGGTCTTGCCGGCTCCTGGTCCTCTTCCGTGGTGGATCCAGCCGAAGCCTATCCCACCGTCTCCGGTTCCTGTTCGGCCGACACCGGGTCCTGCCCGGTCTCCGGAGCTGTCTGGTCTTCGCCCTCGGACCCGGCCCCCTGACTTTCCCAGCTGCGGTCTTCGCCCTCGGACCCGGCCCCCGGACTTTCCCAGCTGCGGTCCTCGCCCTCGGGCTCGGCCCCCTGACTTTCCCAGCTGCGGTCCTCGCCCTCGGACCCGGCCCCCTGACTTTCCCAGCTGCAGTCCTCGCCCTCGGGCTCGGCCCCCTGACTCTTACTGCCGAGGCCTTCGCCCCTCCATGGACTCTGCCTTGCCCCCGGGTCGTCTGCCCGGGATCCTTTCCGGGTCCTCCGCTATGCCCCTGGGCGGTCAGCTCAGTCCCGCCCTCCTGACCCCCTCCACCCACCCTGGTGTCCCAGACCATCCTGTCTCGTCTGTTTCCTGACCCTGCCTGAACTCGGATTATTCTGCCTTGCCTGCTCCCTGACCGGTTCTGTATCTGCGACAACCCTTTGCCTTCTATCTGCCGTGTTGTCTACTACCAGTCTTTTGCTGACAATAAAGCTGGTTACCGACTATCCCTGATTTCCCGTGTATTGCACTTTGGTCTTCAGTTCAATTGTGACAAAATCAGACTTTAGTTCCACCTGGAGTAAATTCACAAGCTACCCTGCAGTATACAAAGTCATTCAAACGAGCTGCACCTTTACCAGCTTTGAGAACACTTTCTCCCCCCCTCCCCCCCTGAATTGCGTCTGAGGGAATAAACTAATCGCTCACTCTACAGTATGCAAATCAGTGTGAAAGCAGTGAGACCTGTGAACAAGGGTTCGACAACATTTCTGTTGTCGAACGTGATTCGTTCAGATGCGT
This sequence comes from Gobionotothen gibberifrons, assembly GCA_943591055.1. Classification (NCBI taxonomy): domain Eukaryota; kingdom Metazoa; phylum Chordata; class Actinopteri; order Perciformes; family Nototheniidae; genus Gobionotothen; species Gobionotothen gibberifrons. The sequence continues at coordinate 53,587 of CALSBZ010000004.1, read as the reverse complement.
CACGTGGTGTGCTAAAACACTTCCTGGTTAGCTGAAAGGAGACAATCAGAAATAAAATAGACATAGTTTCTTGCACAACCTATTCAAAGTTCTAATACTTATGATAATCTGATGCTGATGTGCCAAAAGATCAACTATTTCGTTATTTGAGAAGCCTAAACTAAAGTACTGCTTCACAAGATGCTCCACATTCCTCATTGTATTGCAGGACGCTGCTGTTGTCTCCTTCTCAAGTCACTTATGAAACTACGACATTAATCTCGTAATTATGACTTTATTCTCGTAACATTACGACTTTAATCTCGTAATTATGACTTTATTCTCGTAACATTACGACTTTATTCTCGTAACTATGACTTTATTCTCGTATTATTACGACATTATTCTCGAAATCTCTCAGTTTATTTTTTCTAAGTGTGGCCCTAATACTCCGTCGTATGAATTAAACGGCAGCTCTCAGCTGTGTATTTACACAACTAATGGGCCATCAACCGCAGCTCTCTACCCCCCCTCCCTTTCATACCTCTGTGCAAGGCTTAGTCTTTCTGTCTTTATAGCCCTGGTGTAAAGTAACCAAGTTCATAAACTAGTACTATACTTGGGTAAAATGTTGACATACTTTTGACTTTACTTTAAGTATTTCAATGTTTTGCTACTTTGTTATTGTACTCCTCTACAGTTCAGAGGTAAATGGTATTTAATACCTTTAGTTACTTCACAGATGTGGATGAATGATGTGAAATATAACCAAGTCTTAAATCAGACTTTAGTTCCACCTGGAGTAAATTCACAAGCTACCCTGCAGTATACAAAGTCATTCAAACTAGCTGCACCTTTACCAGCTTTGAGAACACTTTCATGATCAATCATTATAAAACATATCATATATATTATTCTGAAATGGACCAATCTGCACAATGACTACTTTTACTGTTGCTCCTTTCACTATATTTTGATGATAATACTTTTACTTGAGGAACTTTTTGAATGCAGGACTTGTACTGTAACAGAGTATTCCTACACTCTGATACTTCTACTTTTACTCAAGTACAAGATCTGACAGGCCGACAGGCAGGAAGACTCGAGCATACAGCTCACGCTTCATATATTAAAAAATAAGCAGGGAAAGGTTAGTGTGCATCCACATAGGGGTATTCAACTAAAATTCAATGAGGTCCAGTTAGAGAAAATGTCCCCATGCAAAGGTCCGGAACATCAAAATGTCTAAGTTGCTTCATGAATTAGTGTGATATTGAAGTAGCCTGTAGCTTTATCAACGTCTGCATGTAATCAACAACTGACTTCCAATCAAATAAAGAAAGTACAATTCAATATGTATTGTCAATGAACATTGAACTATACAGATATCCTCTCCGCTTCTCTCTGCTGCGCTCTCATCTCTTCTTCTGTGTTTCTCTCCCTGTATCGCTCACTCGTCTCTTTCGCCCCCTGTCGGCCGGCGGTTAAAATACGGCTGAGATTAAGACAGTACGCAAGTCACAGAACGAAATGCATTGTGGGACATGTAGTTGCTAAGATGTAGTTGCTAATTTAGCTTCAATATTTAGCCGTACAGTGAGCCGAGACACGGCTAATTACTGGCAGGAACACACACATACGAAGTCCATCTGAGACCTGTGTATACAGGCAGCCTACAAGTGAAGCACACGTTGTTTACTCACAGTTTGAAAGCAGCGTGGAGAAGTCTTCAGCTGCTCCGCCCAGGATAACTTGTGATACGACTTTTGTGGCTTGTTGTTGTTGTCAGTCTTATATTTGTATCATATATCGTTATTAATATGATGTCGAGTTGATTTGAGACCCAAATGTGACTGTTTACTCGTTTTGCAAAGATAGAAGCAGAAATGTCATTGCTATATTTGCAGGGATATTTAGAATTTAAAATGCTGCTTGATCGTTAATTTTGTTCTCGGCAAACAATATTATGAATCCTCTATTGAAAAATATTATTCAGTGTCCATCGACATGAAAATAACTAACTAACTACTTTTCTTCTAAATGAAATGCTGACATTACAAAATGCATGGTTTAATGTAATGTAAACATTTACATTATTATTATGATTATTTAATATATAAAGACTATATGTTCAAATGCTCTTCAAGCAGCTTCTCCACTACACTGTGTGACACAGAGCAACATCATTTCTGTATTTGTGAATGAAGCGCCATCTCCTGGTTAAAACCTGAACCTGTGTGTGTGTGTGTGTGTGTGTGTGTGTGTGTGTGTGTGTGTTGAGTTTTGGTTGTTCTGGCAGTGCTGCAGGCTGACAGATAAGAAAGCATTCTCTTAGCTTTCGAAATCCACTGTGCCTAGATCTGCTGTTTGTAAAAATGATGTTAGGGTGATAACCAGATCATGACAAATACACCATGTTTGATGCCATGGTAACAGGTCACTCTTTACAAAAATGGAAGACATATCCCTGCTGTCTTCATTGGGTAGAGATTAGTATTTGTCATTTCACAGAATGTTGACAACTCAGCTCTTTGTAACCTTTTTGATACAGAGCAAGTGCTGGGCTATATCTGACCATTTCTTTTTTTGTAATCACTATCCAGTTTTTCTGCAGATCTACAAGCTCTCAAAGGATAACAGCATTGGGTTTGTTGTTCCTTGATGAGTTGCTACTTTGAAAACTTGCAGCTACTTGAAAACAGAAACATACATTGATGCCAACACCTGTTCCGCGTTTCAGAAATGGAGTGAACAGTAACAAATGCAATGAAAAGATAGAACACATAAGCCAATTCATAAATAATAAGTATTGCCAGGTTAGTCACAACCCTAACCCTATTATTATATGTTACTCCATGCCATTGACCTTGGTTATCGTCCAAAAATAAGGGATGTCAACGTGTGGGACACTGAAAGTAGTAGCAAACAAATGCAATATTTATTATTATATTTATTTATAATATCTGTAATTCCAGTGCCCATAAGTTAAATGACACAATGTATCCTGTTTAATTCAACTATGATTGTGACATTCTTTTATAGATTTACACATTTGAGGGCATTGAATGGTCTTAGGGGTGACATGTTATTAAGTGGGCAGGTCAAATAAAGGTGCGATTAAGCAGGCAGGTACAATTATACATAATTATACACAATTATCCGTTATTGCAAACTGTGTTAAGCAACAGTATCTCAGTGCTTTCCTATTTACTTCCAGAGGTTAGAAACGTTAAGGCCTGAAATAGCCGCTTCCTTTGCTTCACATCACTTCCCCTCTTCATATGCGTGGTTTACAATCAGCCACTTCCTCCAAAGGCCTTCAATAAGCAGGCGGCAACATCAATTAGCCCCCTTTTAGCACACAGGCCATCTGGGGCTCTTAACAATGGCCAGTGCTAGAGGATTAGTGCGTTTCCTACTTAGCTTTCTCGGACAATCCTATTGGGGAGATGCTAACGGGATGCTAAGAGGCAGTTCGCCCCGGATGGCTGATCATATGAGGGTGATACAAGCCCCTTTACAGTAATCCAAATGCTGAGAGTATTGTGGTTGGACAGTGAAGGGCAGGCCATTGGGGAGTTTGGAGAAGAAAATATCCAATGAGTTTGGAGTAGGAAAGAAAAGAGCAGAAGTTAAAGACGAATAAGTTGCACAAGGAGGTGATGAAAAAACAAAAAGGATGAGGGAGACATTGGAGGATAAAAATGGAGAGAAAGTGAGGAGAGAAACCCTGGGTATCAGAGAGACATATATAAATAAATATTTGGGAGAAGATGGGACCAGGGTTATTAGGCAAAGACAGAGATGAAACACAGAGGACAAGCCAGGACAGAGATGGAGAAACATTTACAATGAGAAATGAAAAAGGAGAAATGCTGAAAAGATAAAAAAAGAGAGGAAAACAAATTGGAAAGAGCGGAGGGACGAAACAAGAAAGGAAGAACAAGGCGTATTGCACAGAGTGAAATAGCACGCTATTGAGAGAAAGGTATGGTCAATTAGGCTGAATGGTGGAGGGAGGGATAAATAAATCAAGTAATAGCCCACATGTCGAGTGGATGAAGTGGGATTACTGTTTTTCATACCCCATACTGTTAATTTTGTTTGGCCACATCTTGTAAATGTGCAAAAGACTAATGCAACTGCTCTAAAGTTATTATTTTTCTACAATTATCTTAAATACATTCTCTCCTTATGTTTTACCATGTCTTTCTTAAATTAGGTGTTGTCAAATACGTAAAAAGTCTGATTTACTTTATCAATAATTTGTTCCTATACATTTGTGTTATTATTTATGTTTAATAATCCCTATTAATTTCAAGCTAGTGGTTTTATTTAGATATTGATAGTTAACCCTTAGGAGTAGACCGTCACGCCGGCATGAGCGGATCAAGTGATCTGCTGCATTAAATACACAAGTCCGACGAGAGAAGAAGAGAGACGGCGATTGAAGGAAACTTACAGACAAATATTGAGAATTGAGAGATAGTAAGATAGATTTTGAGTTTTAAAGATATGACTAATATTTTAGTAATGATGAAGATCATTTTGAACGTGAGTGCAGCCATAAGCTTGTTTTTTGATATTGAGGATGAGGAAGACATCCTCAGAGTCAGAGAGTTACTACTCGGATGATGACGTGGAGGACCTTTCGTTTGTGATTGGCAACGAGAGGCATTACAAGAAAAAAGGCATTACGAGAGGCATTACAAGAAAAAAGGAACACCTGCTTAAGATCGATTGTTCAGGGTCAAGCCTCACATCGATGACATCAGAAGTGCCTACCAGGCACATTATCACCTGAGGAAGGATTTGGCTGTGGATGAAAGGAGCCACTAAGGCCAAAACTGGCATGACTCAATACATGAGGGACACGCCCACAAAATGGGGGATGAAGCTCTTTGTGCTGGTGCAGTCAAGGAATGGCTATACAATTAATTTCAATATTTATGATGGAAAAGCACACTGCACATGGACTTTCCAACAAGTCCTCCAAGTCATAAGACCAAATAGGTTGATTGTTCAAGTGCTTATTACGACCAAATAGGTTGATTGTTCAAGCGCTTATTACAACCTATAATCACGTTTTAAAGTTTTTCGACCTCTAGTGCTCCCGTTTTTTTCTTCTTAATATCTATCAAACTGATCCGACACATCCACTGGACGTGGATTCCAAAAGTACAATATACACTTCTCGCTAGAAATCTAATCAAAAAGCATTTTAATGGTCAAACTATTTTACAATTTAGGATTTTCCAGAGAGGGTTATTTGTGATTATAAAACGGACTTCGTTTTGTGCAGAAGGCAACGGAGGGACTATTTTATTTTGAACATCATTATTTACTAATTAAAACTATTAAAATTAGAGTGTGTATTTTTCTTTCCTATTGCCACACTTGGTAACCGTTTTATAATAGCAATATCTCACTTCATCAACTGTGTTGTTGATCTGTAATATTACAGTGTTACGTTGATTTGTTTGTCTTTCTCGGTCCATGCACTACGCATTTGAGTGGTTTTGTGTTAGAAAGAAATTTTGTGAATTTGTCTACAGAAGGTCCAGTTGTGATAGACACGGTTCGCCACTGCTTCATTGTATAATGTATATCTAAAGTGAATATTTAGTAACTAATTATTAGTTATTTAAATATTTAATAATTATTAGTAAAGCTAAGAATTATTAATATTTTCCTCAGTCTTTGTATGCAGTGCCTTGAAATAAAGTAAAAGGGGTTACCGTTACTCAGTTGTATTTCATAGTTTCTTAGTAACCGGGGTTACATGTGTTTTACGTGTCCTGACTCAGACAATAATATTCCTATTTGTTTTCTTTTTTTCTTTTCTTACGATATATTATAAGATGAAAAATCCACGGATTTCCTTCTAATCACACAACTGCAAACTGTGGTTAAGACACACCTTGTATAGGTGAAATAAAACAACATGGCTAATGTGGAGGCTATTTTTATATAACATTAGAAAGACTGATTCTTATTATTACATTATAAGCTTATTGTGCTCATTCTATGTGGCTGTGACTTTGGAATAAATAGACGTCTTTAGCCTGCAATACAGAGTAGCAAGGTCAGGTGCAGACACTGGAAGAATACAAAGAGTTATTCATAAACAGGACATCACTCCGGCCTTGAGCTTTGGGTGAGCTCCGCTCCCACACATAGCTAGGAAGCAGCCTTATGAAGATTCCACTTTTTCTGTAGAAACGTTAGCGAAAACAAATTACGTATGATGGTGCCAGAGTAGGGAGGGACTTCCACAGGCCGGCCGAATGCTGATTGGAAGGTTGTGTTGCCAAGAGACTCAATCTGAGTCTGCGCACCTACCAAAGAGGACCAAGTCTAAACCACGGTATCTCTTCAGCTAGTCTTGACCAATCATAAATGTACGGGCAACGCAATTTTGAACACAACACTAACAGCATTGTGTAAAGTACCACAGTGCTTGTAAAAATGCACAAAAACATGCAAACCACCCTTGCATCTGTGCATTGTGTGCGTGGGGGTGCACAAACCCAGCAGCATGCTTTGCTCCCTTGGACCTTACACACTTTACTTTACTTGCTTAACAAACTAGAAACAACATGAAAAAACAATACTACAACCCTCCTTCATGGTTAACCAAATAACTAAGTTAAGACAATAATTAAATAAATAAGAAAAAAAACACCAAATACCAGTGGCGAACCGTGTCTATCATAACTGGACCTTCTGTAGACACACACACAGGGCCGGCCCTAGACTTTTGGGGACCCTCAGCAAGCTTTGGCTTGGGGGCCCCCCTCACTCTAGCGCGTTCTCACTACACACAACACGGAACCAACTTGTATCTTATGATGTTAGCATAAGCACACATATTGTATCATATTGTATAAATAAGCATGTAAACACCTTGGACCTAACATCCTCTAGGGGGGTCCTCACCTCCTCTAGGGGGGTCCGGGGGCATGCTCCCCCGGGAAGATTTGTTTTTAAATATTGAAGTTAAAAGCATCAATCTGGTGCACTTTGAGAGCAAAATTAAGAGATCTATGGATACATCTCTCAACACCCATATGAAACAGAACTGTAAACAGATTTTTCTTTATGGTTATTTTACAAATCACTCCCCTTTTAAACTGTATTCTTGTTTTGTCATATAGTATTTCATAACTGTTTTTCATTTATTCTCTCTGGCTGTCCATCTCATAATGTTCACATAGAAACTAGCTGTCAATAGGAATATCATTCAGAAGAATTATAATTTCATGCAAAAATCTGTCACAAAAAGAGGTTGCACATTTAAATTCAGGTGTTGTTATGGCAACGTCAGTGGTTCATGTCGAACAGTAAGTCAACATTTTCCAGAGAGCTTTCTTTGAAATTACCAGGTAATGCTAACAAACTTAACTTTTAGATTGTATGACAAAGTGTTTGTTTAATATATCTGGCTAGCTATAGCTACTTGCTAACAGTTTAGCTTACCCCCGCAATTCAAAGTAACGTCAACGTAGCTGTAGTTTATGCTTTGCTTACATGTTTGCATAACTTGGAAGTTTACTGACATTTACATACCTTGTTTACCTGGCTCAAGTGGTGGCTCTGGGGTTGTTGTGTGAGCCACCACTTGAGAATTGTCGTCTTTTTTAAGAAAAAATGTTCTTATGTCCATCTTCAAAAACTCTGAGTCCGACTGACAGTTTATTTTAAACATTCTCACAGCTCACAGGATAGGCGCCAATAATGCAGATGTGTATTTCCATTCAACTCTCTGGTTGGTCTGGTGCCTTGCATTCACTGAACACGGGAAATTACAATCCTGCCGTCCTCTCATGATGAGGTTCAGGTAAAGCACGGTTAATGTATTATATGATTGACTCAATTGTATAATACATGACTTTGATAGTAGGCAATCTAGGCATATTAACACAATTAATTAAACATACTTATCACGGCGACAGTGATTATTTTTTTGTTTTCAAATGGGTCAGGCCGGCTCTGCACACACACACCCCCCCCCCGGCGTTATAATTTCAGTCTTTTCACCTAATTGTCGTCTTGAAAATGGTACTCACAACAATTCCGCAACAACATCATCTTCACCTGTTGCACTTGCCATTTCAACGTTAAAAACAATAATACGACATATGAATTGCTTCGTCGCATTTATCTAGATCTTCTGTCTCGAGCCAGTGAACTACCGGGCCTTCTAGAGTACCCTGGAACCGAGGGAAACTCTGAAAGAATACGAATTCATATATTCAAATCAATATATGATTGGTTGATCAAACTGTCAATCCAAACGTACGCTCTCATTCAGTGCTACGGCCAGGGCATTCTATCAAGGATATAGAATACCTTGGTTGAAGGATATTCTACCCAGAGACCCAGAAAAATATCTGATTGGTTGCATTTATTTTCTAACACAAAACCACTAAAATGCGTAGTGCATGGACCGAGAAGGACAAACAAATCAACCTAACACTGTAATATTACAGATCAACAACACAGATACGATTCTCATTTATTCATTTTATATACATTTTATTATATTGTATTTATATAATTACATCGATCTTTTGTTTGTTTTATCTGAGTGTTCCAGGGTATTCTCTGAATACCTTGAAGGCCCTGACGGTTCGCCACTGCCAAATACATATCAATTAGTAGCCAAATTAAAAAGCTAGGTCTTGAGTTTCCTCTCAAAAATAGTAACCCTCTCTGCTGCCCTCAGGTCTTCTGGGAGGCTGTTCCACAATCGGGGCAGTAAAATAAAAAACTCACTGTGGCACTGTGGCGTACAAATCAACGCCACATTATGCACTAAGCAGCATAAGCTTTAAACAAAATGGAAATGGTCTACTCACCATTTCACGCTGATCATACTTTGAATTATGTAAAAAATAAATAAAAGACAGAATAAGCAGTTTACAGAATCCAAACTCAGAAGATTTCCAAAATACATCTGCACAGTGGCGACTCGTCATTAGGGGCAGATCATTTCTGCTGACAGCAGTTAGCTGTTGAAATATATTTAAAGACAATGTTTAGTCGTCTGATTCGTCTCTACATTGCCGTTTTAGTCTGCGTTCTTCTAATTAGTGTCCACACTCAGTGACGGCCGGCCCATAGGGGCGCCACCCCCCCTCTTCCCACATGTTTGATTGTCATTGTCATTTTTTTTTTTTAATGAACAAGGTAAATATTATATAGTTGGTATCAGTAAAATGTATAATCTACAATAAAATCTCGTTTGAAATTGTTTTACGATGTCTAAAGTTACTGATAAGTCACATGTTTCCTGCCTGGCCGCAGCGTGTATCATTACCCTCTCTCGTCTGGGCGGTAAGAAAGGAGCCCTCAGCCAGAGCAGCAGCAGCCAACACATTGCTGACTGTTGCTATCTGTAAACTATGCCGCCGAAAAACAAAATTTCAGCCAATCAGCGTCGTCAGATCTGATGGTCACAGGGCGGCAATTTCAGCACCCGATGCAGTCTGTGAGTTGTTTGGACTCGTATCCAAGGTGACGCTACAGTAGTTGTCGAGGATGGCTGCGTCTGCAGGTGGAGACTCCGGTGCTAGTGGATCGCCGGAGCTGTAGATTAACATTTACATGCTCATTGTAGTTGTAAGGGCAATGCCTGTAGCACCATGGAGCATATGTGTGGGCTGGACCTGTA
>CALSBZ010000004.1:1070-33932 GCA_943591055.1 Gobionotothen gibberifrons | reverse complement strand
ACCAGGGTATGGGCACAGGCAGCCATTGCTCTTCAGGATCCGCAGCTGGACCCCTGCACAATGGGTACTTCAGAGACTCGGATGGCATGAAACCAACCACCACAGAGGTCCTCCCAGCCCCAAAGGCCATCATTGATATGGTCCAATGCAGATGTAAATCGAATTGTTCTTCTGGAAGATGTTCCTGCAGAGCTAATGACTTAGCCTGTACTGATATGTGTCAGTGCAGTAGCCAGTGCCAGAACGACGATGATTCCCATGCCGTGATGGATGAAAGTGTTGATGATGATAGTGATGATGATGCATAATGTATACATTTAGATGTCTAATTAAGAAGGTTGCTTATTTTCTGTGGTCACAAAATGTGCATGTCATGATGATACTGAAGTTCACAATTTTAAACTCAGTTTAATCAGTTATTGTCCTCAATAAAAGTTATGTTAACATGCAATTTAGTGTGTTCTACCTAATTATTGTTGACACCATTGGATTCCTTGATCCTGAAAATGTGGGTTTAGCAGTTCAAATCAATGTTCTAGCTTATTTAGAAGTCAAGATTTGGAAATTCCAAAATGGCCGCCATATAAACACCTGGGCAAATGGAAACATGGATTTTCTGAATCCTTATACAATATCCTTTCCAAAAATGTATAGTATTGCAAATCCCCACAAAAATCCCACAAAAGTATATAGTGAACCTGACTACAGTACATAAGTACATTTACTAAAAATGTTCTACTTATATTTTGGAAAATTTGAGGTTTTTGTACTGTACTGTACTAACCAGATCACAAGTAAATGTCCTGCATTCAAAATGTTACTCAAGTAAAAGTATTAACATTCAGAATATTATATTTTGAATGTTAATACTTTTGAGTTGTAAAGGGTACTTTAGTAAAGTTTACCTGCAGAATATTCATACTATAGTTTCTAACTACTGGCAACTTGAACAACCAAAGTCCTATTTAACAGAATAAAGGGAACTGAAAGATCAGATTTTTTTTATTATTATTGCAAAAAAAATGCTGTTATTTGTGATAGTGAGAGAATAAAAGCTATTGAACACAGCTTGGGTGCCTGTCTATTTCTTAATGTATACGAAATGAAATGCTGTTTGCCAACACAAAAAGTGATATCGGAAATCGGTATCGGAAAACCGGTATCGGGAAATATCGGGATCGGATCGGAACCTATATGAAAATATCGGAATCGGATCGGAAGCTAAAAAATGAGATCGGGACATCCCTACTTTTTACCCCGTACTTTTCCCGTTTAGTTCCGTTAGTACCCCTGATGTCGCATTCACACCAAAAAGAGTACTTAGTGCCGGGAACTTTTACCCCGATTTTCAGTGCCTGCTGAGAGGTGGTACCAAAAAAGTACCAAAACAGTACCAATTTCTATTGGCTGGGCGAATTGCAAACCACGCCCCGTAAAACTCCCAAAAAGTTTTGTGAAGCCGCCATTTTATTATCCTCGCGTTAGCATTATTAGCATTAGCCCAGCGCAGAAACGCAGAGAGACTAACTTATGGCAACACAAAATAAAACATGGGAGCGGTGGAGATGAGGAGGTGTCGGCGTTCTGGCGATTTACTCGGTTGGCTTCAGTAGAAGCTGCTGGGACAAGTCCCCAACTCCGGGGACTTCCGGACGGGGACTTCGGGTGGCAGTATACGCCGTGAAGTTGTTTGCGGCCTGCCAGTAAACCCAAAGAAGACGAAGTGACGTCAGCGGAGCGAAGTACTCCGGTGTGAACGCGATTGGTACTTAGTGCCCTGGGGTAATAAGTGCCGGGGCACTAAGTACGGCAAAGTACTTGGTGTGAAAGCGGCTAAAGACAGCTAACTGGGTAACAGTATGTTCCCTGACTGTAGTTGACTTCTCAGCTTGTCACTCAGAGGGAGGTGGGGGCTGGTGAATGGTATGGTCAATGTTTGTTTGTTTAAAAATGAGAATTGAGTGAAAAAGACGGCCCAGACAGTGCTTCCAATTTGAGGCCTTTTATATAGGCTAATTGCATCTGAATTACTGTTACAATGAAGGCTCCATAATCAGCTCACGGCATATAGGCAGGGGTAAAGTGCTATTTTTGTGGGGGGCGGACCTCACCTCCACTAGGGGGGTCCTCACCTCCTCTAGGTGGGTCTGGGGGGATGCACCCCCGGGTTCAATATTTTTTTAAATATTGAAGTTGAAAGCATCAATCTGCTGCACTTTGAGAGCAACATGAAGAGATCTATGGATACCTCTCTCAGCACCCATATGAAACAGAACCGTAAACAGATTTTCTTTTTCTTTATGGATATTTTACAAATCACTCCCCTTTTAAACTGTATTCTTGTTTTACTGCCATATAGTATTTCATACCTGTTTTTCATTTATTCTCTTATTGTTTGTATAACTATAATGATCATATGAAGGTGTGCCGTGGAAATAATCTTTTGAATAATTTGTGACAAAACCGTTCTAAACACTCAGAGAGTCCTTTAGCTCACCTGAGCCCCTCAGTCTGACAGGGGAGGACTCTCCTCCAGCTTGTTGTGGAAACAGCTCCTTATGTCCGTTAGTGCAGCTAGTGTTAGCTTATTCGTTATTCTCGCGTCCAGGAGAGAAGTTCAGGATAAATGAGACCAAATGCAGTCTCTAGTATAAGTTTTCAAATGGTGTACTTTAATTAAAATGGCGCGGTAGTGAATCAGACAGAAAGCAGTCAGTGGAGGAAAGCTGCAGCTTCCTTCACGCAGTGTTCAGCCGAGGAGAAAGAGACCCACAATCCTCTGTCACCTGCATATATATCTCACTTGGCTCCTCCTCTTCAATGGCGGCTGTGTGGTGATCTTCCGCTGTGGTTTCACCAATGTCCGATATCACACATAACAGAGGATTTTGACATTGTACATTCAATACATAACTAGACACGCCATTTCTCCTCATGTTCTCTTTCATGACTTTTCATTTATTTCCTTTTAACAGTTACAATCGTTACTTTCCCTTAAAGCCTGAAGTCAAGCAACTGTTGGTATTTTCGGAGATCCCTTCCGGAATAGCTTTTCAAAATAAACTGTAATCACAAGGCGGAAAGTATTTTCACAATAAAAGCTTGACGTCAGTCATTGTGCGCGAAAACTTCAGTTTTTTCAGTATAAATCAGCATTTAAACTGATGGCAATGTTTAAACTAAATTATGCCATAAAACATTGATTTGAATTACTAACACTAGCTAACCAGATGCTAACATCACGGTCCCCGCTAGCACCGGTCCCTCTCTCTCCCTCTCTATCACACTAAATGCGCTATTGCCACACACACACAGAGCCGAGCTTGAATGGCACAAGCACACGTGTATTTCCAAACTCTCTGATTGGTCTGGTGACTTGCCTCTGTTGCATTCACTGAACACGGGAAATTGCAGTCCTGCCGTTCTCTCTTGTGTCATGATGAGGTTCACGTAAAGCATGGTTAATGTATTATATTATTGAGGTGTCTCAGATATACGTCAATCAAGTGGCACCAGCTAACGGGGTGGTGGATGATAGGTTTACATCTAAAAACGTATTTTTCAAACATTATTATTTTAATTAAATTGTTCTTTGTTTTGTTACTTTTTTTAACGGTCCGCGATCTACACGCACCACAATCGCGATCGATCGACTGGTTGGCGACCACTGCTTTACAGCCATGGTCCGCTCTGCGGCAGACAGCTGACATTTATTGTATTGTATTTATTATAAACGTGTTAGTCCTTAACATCTATCACTGTGTATATCACCATTCAAACATGTTTTAAAAGTTTAACAAACCCCACACAGCTCAGTAAACACTGTGAAATGTTGACTTTATTTGATCATTTCAGTAAAAACTAACGTTCATATTTCTCTTTTTGATTATTATAGTGATGACGTTAACCTCTTAAGCCCTGAGCCTGTTTTTCAGGTTTCAGGCTCGAAAATGCCACTAACACAACAAATGACTTATCTTCACTTCTAAAAGGGGTAAATTAATAATTATTTTTCTCAAAGCAAGGTTACATCTGTGAGTTGGATGTAGAAGTGTTAGAATCAATTTTTATTTTTTTATTTTAAAGTAAATTCAGATGGAACATCTGAAAAAAACTTTACTTATAGTGAAAACCACTCTTGCATGATGGGTTAGTAGACTAAAAGCTTTAGGAACCCAAACTATAACATATAATAAGTACCCTGTATCAAGATTGATGCAACACAAGTGAAATTTGACCTTTTTAGAGAGGTTTAGAAAAATAAAGTCCAGACGGACTCACCTCTGGGTAATTTGGGAACCATCGGTTCCATTTGACCTGGGCTCACAGGGAGGGGGGCGAGCTCCAACAAGCCGTTTAGGACAGAGAGTGAATACCAGGTTTCAGCACGAGGAGTGAGATGAACGAGTAGACAACGTGTTTTTCGGATGGAAAATTAGCCAAACGCGAAAACGCAGTTGGATGCACTTCAACCAAAACCCAGGCAGTGATAAAGCGCACCATTTGTAAAGGCAAAATATCCTTTAAAGCAGGGTCAACAAATAATCTCCATCGCCACTTAAAAACACAGTATCTAATATTAAGAATTGCATGAATTTCATTCAAGGCAAAGCAACTTTATTTACTTAACACATACAGAGGGTAAATTCAAAGTACATTCACTTACATGAATGACATGGATATGGCGCCACCTTGTGTCATGTTTACAATGCAGATTATTGACATTAGGTCAATCATTATCCTGGTGATTATTTCGCAGATAAACCTAGTAACCCCGCCCCCTTTAAAAAAACGGCTCTTTTGAACGACTCTTTTGAACGGCTCTTTGAAAGGAACGGAGCCATAAGATCCGGCTCCCTTCAAAGAGCCATAAATCCCATCACTAGTACGTAGGCTGGCTGGCATTCTTTATACTTTACGCAGGACCATATCTCTGGAACCCATTGGTTGATTCGTGTGATTTACACCTTTTTCTTAACCATCAGATCCAATAGAATCGAGGGGCAGTTCCCAAATCCACGTAAACATTACCATAGCGGGCGTAATAGAGAAGCAAACGAAGCATATCTGAAAGTGAAAGCCTGGACTGCAAAACTTTATACCCAGTATATTGCCATAAATATGATGATGGATTATCAGTAAAAAATTCTACGTGACACAAAGAAATTGGATTAACCTTGAGCGGCGTTTTTATTCCGGTGAACACAACTTTTGATCACAAATCAAAAAAGGTAAGACTGTAGTGCCAAGAGATAGGGAGTCGGAGGCGGTGCAATTATAGTATAAAAAGGGTATTTTAATAGAGAGCTGCAAGGGACATGTTGTTGGGTCGCAGCCCGGGAAGAAAAGAGAAAGCAGAAAAGAGGGCACACAGTACTGTAAGTACCAACAACATATAAGTCCGTGCGGCAACAATACACCCAACCTTTAGTTCCATGAGTGGATTATGTCAATCAGTGATCACTACACAATAGTGATGTTAAGATTCACCGATTCGCATCGGTGCACCGGCATAAACGTTCACGATGCGAGTGCACCGGTTGAAAGAGTGCACATCGGCTACAGTTTGGGTTGAACTCGCAATGCATCGATTGTAGCGTCTCTTTGCAACATGGGGTGAATATTACGTCCTCCTCAGATTCAGCTGAAGCTATCCCGGCTATCCCTGGCGGCATCAAGACTGGTGAGCAGCAGCAGATCACAACTTTTTTTAAAAGAGCAGAACGTGTTTTGTTCGCTCTCTCTTTTTCACCTGAACTCGGAGGAATGCAGCTGTTTTCCTCCTCTGAACTGCCTCCTGTTTGTAACATTACCACGCCTTAACTTTATTAAAGTACCACCATTTTGAAACTTTAGTCGAGACTCATTGATCTCCTTATTTTAAAACTTTCTCTTCTGGACGCGAGAATAACGGACAAAACTAATAACTCCTGCCGCAAAAGCAGCGAAGAAGACTTCCCGCGCATGGTTGCCCTTCTGTTTATTCTCCGCTGTGGACGCTCTGGCTCTTTTTCTCCCACCCCGAGGCAAGCGTTTGCTCCTGCTGTAAATCTCTCCGGTAGTCCACCAGCAGATGAAAAACACCCACCTCTCCTCCTCTTCCAAGGGACGAGGGGGCCGTGCGGCAGAGTTTCCGTTCGATTTTTTTCCGCCAGTCAACATGTCCGTTAAAGTTGAAATCTTCCGGACAAAATTAGAAAAGTGCCGGTCAGAGGTCTTCTTTGTTATTTATTGAGCTTTAAAATAAATTGATAACGACTCTATATAATAATATAAGAAAAAAAAACAGAGCCTCTCTTTTCCTCCCCCTCTTCTGACAGCCCAGCAGCTGATATCTGAGCAGGAGACCCGTTATCGTTATCGTTTTATGCGTTTCCATGTCGGCCTGGTGTGGCCGAACCGTCTATATGATAGAGAACTGTAGCGGATACGACCGTTATCGTCCTCGTGTGGCTAGGGCCTCAGACTATTTAAAGGGCCCATGTCATGCTTTTCCGGTTATTACCCGTCCCCTTATGTGTTATGAAGGTTTTTATGCATGTAAACGGTGTGCAGAGTCAAAACCCTCAAAGTACACCCTGTAGTGAGTAAAACAGAAAATACCTCCCCAAAACGCCTCGTTGGAGATACGTCATTGTGCATTGTTTACTTCCTAAGTTCTGTGTCGTAGGAATACCCAGTAGCCACGCCCAGAACTATGACGCGATACGTTCATGCGGTACCCGGAACCAAATGGGCCAATCCGTGGAGCCGTTACGTTACGTCTGCGGAGCCGTTACGTTAAGCCCCCGCTGATTGGTCCAAATTGACCAATCCACGGACTTCCTCACACACACACACAGTCCAGGCAGCTCTGCTGATTTCTCCTCCCTGGCTGCAGGCTGATAACAGACAGTTGGGATCGCGGCGAAATCCTCTCTGCAGACCCATTCTCACAGCGTTTATCAACCTATAAACCTTTTTCTTACTCAATATCAAGCCACACTTATTGTTTTTACTTTGGCTGTGACTTTGTGTGTGCTCAGGATGAGTTTGGCTGTGTTTCGCTGTGTATCGCTAAACAAGGAAATTACACCTCCACGGAGCTCAGCGCGATTCACAACGTCCCGACCAATCGGAGCACACTGGGCTCACAGGGAGGGGGGGGGCAAGAGCTGCAACGATCCGTTTAGTGGAGAGAGTAGGCTTGTTTGAGACAAGCGAGACCTGTGCAGACCCGATCAACGTCTTGCTATTGCGTTGCATGATGGTTAGTCATTTTGTCCGACTTGCTCTGGAGGCTCGCCTACATGAGACGTTGACATCTCGCGGGACAAAGACGCCCGCAGACTTGAGAGGCGAGGAGGCGCAGTTTCTCTCCACGGGCTGCGGAAGCGAAATGCTTGATGGGGAAACGACTCGCTGGTATCTCGAGCTGAGCGCTCATTGGTGGTTTTCACCACGTGCTGCTGATGAAACTCTCGAATTGGCTCGGCAAAAGTTTGTTGTTGTTTTGTGTCAGTTTTACGTCACCACTTCCATTCACATTTTTCATCATTGTTCCACAATGTTTATCATCATGAAATTAATATCTATATATTTTATACTATACTTGCACTGCTTACCGTTTTCATACTTTATACAGTATATCTTTTCATATTCATACACACTGTTCATACTGCTCACAGGCTGCTGTGTATATCTAGTGTATTCATACCCCTCACTGTTTATTCATCATTCAATTCATTCTATATTTTATTCTGTAGATTACTTTTCACTTTACTGCTTGTTGCACTCCTGGTTAGAAGCTAAACTGCATTTCGTTGTCTCAGTACCTGTAATATGTGCAATAACAATAAAGTTGAATCTAATCTTGAGCAGGAACAAATGTATTTACTTAGTACATATCTGACATTAACGATTAAACACATGTGTGCATTCTTTATAAATGCAAACCGAGTCAAGCCGACTCCGGAGGTGGCGGCATGCACCTTAAAGTTGTTTGCAATCCACCAAAAAAACGAGAGAAGAAGACGAAGCAGACTCCGAGCTGTCCGACTTCAGGCGAGCTTTTTGAGACCTCCCCCGGCTGCGAGCGGCTATTCTCGTATACTTTCGAGGCGAGCCGCAGCTTGTCTCAAACAAGCCTACTGAATACTGCTGAATAAAAAAGAACCTTTTTCTTACTCAATATCAAGCCACACTTATTGTTTTTATTTCGGCTGTGACTTTGTGTGTGCACAGGATGAGTTTGGCTGTGTTTCGCTGTGTATCGCTAAACAAGGAAATCACACCTCCACGGAGCTCAGCGCGATTCACAACGTCCCGACCAATCGGAGCACACTGGGCTCACAGGGAGGGTGGGGGGAGCTGCAGCGAGCCGTTTAGTGGAGAAACTGAATACTGCTGAATACACATACTTTACAGAGATGCTGTATGCGAAACCAATGTGAGTTTGGAAAATTGCACAGTATAAATCTATTTTAGTATACCTCAACAATGGAATTATGATCAGTGGAAATGGCCATGACATGGGACCTTTAATATATAAAGACTATATATTATTGAATTACAATTACGATAATAAGATTAGATATACTTTATTTGATCCAAATAATGATGTTTTTTCGTTATAGTAGCCTGTGAAAACCATAACAAATAAGTGATTAAATGCTACAGTCTTCAGCAAACACAACTACTATTTGAAAGTCATCACATGAATGCATTGTAATAAATGGTTCGGCTGCATTAAATATTACACATCTGTCGTAGTTCTTTATTTATCTACAGAAATCGGGCTCAGAATAGACCAGAAACTATTCTTTTACCGTTCAGTTTTAATTTCACAATAAAGTTAGTAGTAATATTTTGTTTTGATATTATTGTTTTTTATTAACTACTAGACCGCTGGGTCATGTTAAGACCATCTTTTCTGTGTTGCTGTGGGTTTTTTCCATCGCTTTTGTGTTACAAATATCAAAACAATAACTAAATATATCCGTCGTAAACTAAACCAGAAACAGCAGTATATTTTATTTTGTTAACACTGTAAACTTGACAGGTTTTCAACCCAAACCACCTACTGGTTAAAGCACGTTATTACACGTTTAGAGTAATGCAATGCATTTATGCTTTTTAATTACTGTTTAAAATGCCTTTTTCTTAATGTATTTCATTTCTGAAATACATTAATGTACATAAATGTATTTCTTCAACAAGAAGACCCCTTAGGTCACAGGCTCCTCCAACAGTGCAACACAATAAAACAGATACACAGAAGAAATAGTGCAAGTAAATTCAAAAAGAAAAATAGTAAAAAGTTAAATAGTGCAATACGAGTCTACAAGTGATTGGAATAAGATATATTAGACTAATCATTTCTAAGTAGCAGCCAGATTAATGTTATGGATGTTGTTTCAAAGTTCAGGTGTTTAATAGTCTTCTGGCCTGTGGGATGAAGCTGTCCCTGAGTCTGGTGGTTTTAGTCCATGAAATGCCAGACGGCAGCAGACAGAACAGTTTGTGGCTGGGGTGATGGGGGTCTTTTATAATCCTGAGGGCTTTCTTTAAGGTTAACCTGGTATTTTTACTACATTTATTTTAGTTACTTTACAGATTTGGATTAATGATGTGAAATATAAACAACCCTTAAATCAGACTTTAGTTACACCTGAGTAAAATTCAGTGAAGGTGATTGTGAAGTGCCAACAATCAGGCGAGATATTTGGTAGTGGGTGCTTGAGAAGACAAAAAATGTATCTGCAGATCCCTATAAAGCATATTCATTACTCGTTATTCTCTACTAATAGTTAATTAAAGACTGTATATAATGACTATTTTGCACATCCCTTTCAAGATTTCAAGATGTTCTAAGGTTTATTGAAATATCATAGTATACACAACTACGGTGTATTTGTATTTATTTATAGAAGGACCATGCATACAAAAACATTAATCTCAGCAAAGAGAAGAGATGCAATATGCCAGATTATAGCTCATAGCTCATTTCCATCTGTGGTCCTCAGGCAGGTTCATAACAATCAATAAACAAATAATGACATTGCATGATCTCTATCAGTCAAACCATTTTAAAACCTGATTTAAGTACAGCTCAATAAATTAATACATAGTACACTTGAAATACACTTACATGATCTGCTTAAACAAGTGCTTAAACATAGCAATGTTAACTATGTTTAAGCACTTATTTTTAACTGATATTATACATGTAGTATACTCTTATAAGATGTATGTAGATAGTATAAGAAATGTGCACAATATGACAGTTTAATGGTGGAGGTATACACACATATTGATGTCAATAAACCTTAGAACATCTTGAAATCTTGAAAGGGATGTGCAAAATAGTCATTATATACAGTCTTTAATTAACTATTAGTAGAGAATAACGAGTAATGAATATACTTTATAGGGATTCTATTAATATCTAATGAAAATAATAAAAATGCAATAACGCGCTTTAACCACTAGGTGCCCGTCTATCAGCTGTGCACCGTTATGGTGTAAATACAGTCAATCTATCAATTGGATCAAATATAAAAGTCAGCCGAATTATTGTTGATACTGCAAGGAGGCGTATTGTGTGAAAATAAATGTAAGATGTTGTTTAACTGCTGATATATTTAGGATCCATGTCACGTTTTCAGTTTGGCGGCATTTCCTCATGTTTGTCTCTGCAAAGCCCTCATGTTTCTCATCAGGGCTCTATAAATATACAACTACGGCAGATATTTCATATTTAATGCAGCCGAACCGTGTATTACAAGGCCGTTATGTGAAGACTTTCCAAGAGAAAAGCAAGCACACTTGGAATAATGTATTATTTTATTTTTAAAATATGTTTTCGGATTTCACATTTTACAAACACCAAATCCCAGCGTGCTTTGCGGCTAAATCGATCTGAGGATCCGTCTGTTTCCGGTTTCGTATTTCGTAAGGATGTATTTTGTACACACATTCCTTCACATTTCAATTTGAATTTACATTAAAGTATTTCGTGAGGCCTTCTAACATATTTTTAAATATAACTACGGTTGTAGTTGAAGAGTTTGTAAATGAACATGAACCGAAGCTGTTGCCTGGCAACGCAATCACACAACGGCACGTCCGTTAATTCCACATCCACCTGGATTAACATAGATTTAATACATTAATGTAGCCTTTGTTTCGACCAGCTGGGGGCAACAAGAACATGTTCACAAAACCTATCAATGTCATTTAATCAACAAGGATAATCTGGTGTTTTTGAGTTGATGAGTAGTGGAGATATCACTGTCAAATCAATTGACAGTAAGGAGAATACTTACTTCCTGGTGTGCAATTCTCTGTTATCCAATGGGAACGGGCGCTCACATTGCCTTTAAGGGCAGCCCAGAGTCAGCCGACACAAATGAATGCCGTGATTCCATGAGCGTCAAATCCCGCCGCAGATGTGAATACATTGCAATCAGTTGAAAGCTATTTGCGTCCCTTTATGAAGCTGAAGGAATTTAGGAGCGTCACAACTGCACGCCACGGGACCCTGACCAAGCGTCGCTCCTGGACGATTATGGAGTGAGACTGTGTTGTTCACACAGTCTGTGATTTTTGCCGGCCGTCTTTTCTGCATTTCCTTTCTCCTGTAATATGACTTGATCGCTTTAAACTCTGCACACTGAGCTCTGATTGGTCAGCAGGCAGTGCTTTCACTGAGTTGATCTCTTAGCCTGCAACCTAACCTGCTCCAGGGCAGGTTAGCCGCTCAGCATAAGTTACCATGGACCTGCTAAAAAGAGAACCAGCTTCGTAAGACCGGAAACCCGGAGTTTTCCCTGAAGTTAGCCGGCTAAGCGAAAATCCTGCTTCGTAGTACAGGCCCCTGTTCTCTCCTCTTATCCATGAACTATTGTCATAATAAAGATTGTCCTATATTTTGTACATAGCTGTCTCTGTATTTATTGGAAGGTTCTGACAAAGTGGTAGTGTTTCCTACCACACCTGAGCGAATCCAACATATATTACACAATTATAGAAACTGGTTAAAAATGACCATAAAACCTTCCTGTAGCTACATTTCAAAGTGAAAATCGAGCACTACCACAAGAGTTACAATTATAACAACACTTCTCCAATCACCCCAAGAACAAGTCTATGGATAACTACTTATGCATCAACACAAAATCCTGAGGGAATGGAGATGTTGCATGCGCCATGAAAAGCTCTTGCCTTATTAACATAAGTAACAATGTGTTAAGGGATAGTGCTTTTAACACAATCAGTCGAATAACGTATCCACTTAATTAGACCAATGGTGAGAATTTCATTTCAATAATTTTCATTTCAATCTTTATTTCGAACAGATTAAAAAAATAACAAATGTGAAAAACAGAATACCGTATTGTTAAAATGCAGTATTTATCCACATTCATGATAATATTTATATATTCAACAAAACAAAAATAAAAAAAGTCTTCATATTAATAATAATAAATCATATGTGTCCGAAAGGGAGCAGGAGGAAGCAAATGCTTATTAATTCCCACCCCCTTACTTGTCCTTTAAATCATTATGCAAGTTATTACTTACATTTACATTTATACATACATATACAATAATTTCTCATCTTCAATCACCTCTCTTCATTCTCAAAGTTTTCCAAAAAAGTGTTTCTGTACATCCTTTTAAACTGAATTATATTTGTGCTTTGTTTTAACTCCTGTTCCAAGCCATTCCATAACATCACCCCACAGATTGTTATACTCATACTTCTCAGAGTTGTTCTGACCTTGAGTTGTTTACAATGTAGATTTCCTCTCAAATTATACCCACCCTCTCTGTCTATGAACAATGTTTTTAATTTCCTAGGAAGTAGATTATGTCGTGCTCTGTACATGATTTGTGCCGTTTTAAATGTAACCAGATCAGTGAACTTAAATATGTGTGCCTTCAAAACTCTTATAGCCCTTTTTTGTAATGTGCATAACGGCTGTAGGTTGGTTTTGTACGTGTTTCCCCAAATCTCCACACAGTAAATCAGTTATGGCAATGTGTGTTATATAGAGTATACAATGAGTTGTAGTCCAGAATGTGTCTGGCTTTTCCCAATATTGCGATAGTCTTAGCGAGTTTTGCTTTTACATGAGTGATATGAGGTTTCCAGCTGATTTTGTGGTCTAAAACCACACCAAGGAACTTAATTTCATATACTTCTTTCTATGTTTATGTTATCTAGTATTAATTGCACCTGTGGATTTGTTTTATGTTTTCCAAATAACATAATCTTTGTTTTGCTTATATTTAATGATCATTTGTTTGTGTCAAACCAATGTTTTACTTTAATCATTTCTGCTGTTATCACTTCCATTAGCTCACTTTGAAATTGTCACCGGAACAAAAAATATTAGTGTCATCTGCAAATAAAATTTCAATATATTTGATACTCTGCAAATGTCGTTGATGTATATTATGAACAGCTTTGGACCCAACACGGACCCCTGAGGTACTCCACAAGTTATCTTCATGTATTCTGATTTATGTTCACCAATTTCAACAAATTGTTGTCTGTTGCTTAAATAATCTCTCACCCAGTCTAATCCCACCCCTCTGATGCCATACCGTTCCAGTTTTGTCAGTAAAATATTGTGATCTACGGTGTCAAATGCTTTTTGTAAGTCTATAAATATTCCCACTGCTTGTTTTTTATTGTCCATGCAGTTAGCTATTTCCTCACTTAATTCCATTAGTGCCATAGATGTTGATCTATCTTTCCTGAATACATATTGACTGTCGTCCAAAAGCTGATGTGTTTCCATGAAATTGTCAAGTGTTTTTGTAAAAAGCTTCTCAAGGATCTTGGAAAACTGAGAGAGCAATGAAACCGGTCTGTAATTTGTGTAATGTTGTTTATCCCCAGTTTTATATAATGGTATAACTTTAGCTATTTTCATTTTATTTGGGAATTTACCAGATTGAAAAGACAAGTTAAAGAGATGTGTCAATGGTTCTGCAATTTCTTCAATAATGTTTTTTATATCATATCATATCAATATTATTCCAATCGGTCGAGGATTTGCTTTTACATTTTCGTACAGTATCTATGATTTCTTCGACTGGTGTGAGGAAGAAAGAGCTATCTTCCCCTTTAGTTGTTTCTACGGTTTTAATTTTTTCTGCCAGATCTGGCCCCACATTTACAAATAATTGATTAAAACCATTAACCACATCTTCTGTATTATTAATAACATTATTTTTGTTCACAAAAAACTCAGGGTAACCTGAACTTTTTGCTCAATTTCTAATGACACTATTTAATACTTTCCATAAACCTTTCATATCATTCTTATTATTCTCTAATATTTTATTCTCAGAATATGGGTTAATTTATTCTTATATCTTTTATATTTATTTTTTGCTTCTGAAGTTCTATATTTTATGAATTTTCTATATAGTGTATTTTTCTTTTTGCAGGCATTTTTTAGGCCATTATTGAATGGAAATTCAAATCAGAATCTGGCACTATAAAATGCTTGTGCTTAGTGCACAATCAAGCGATTACAGGCTTCCTTTGAGAAAAACATACTTCATCAAGAACACACTGCACAAAAAAACATATATTATTATATTATAATAAAAGCCCTCAGAGAGATGCTTCAATTAAACTGCAATACCTGATGCCATTCCCTCCTCAAAGAAGGATTGATATAGCCAGAAAATACTTATTTTACAGGCATTATTCCAGAGCTTTGTATTAAAACTTCCCTGAAAGACCCGCATTCGCAGTGTTCAAAGCTTGCAGAGACAATCAAAGGGAAAGAAGGTCATGTTGGCGGGAGGATAGAAAATCCGATCCTTCTCACACTGGAGATAAATGGTTGGTTTTTCATACTCTGGGGAATTTAAACATAAAGCTTAGATGGGTGAAGTATTAGGAAAACTGTGTATTTAGCAGTGGTTCTCAACATTTAGTAAGCCTTCAAAAGGAAGTGAAATATATATGTCCTTCAGTTAAATGAACCTGATACTCATTTAAATAAATGTTAGGTAATATGTGACCCGCTCTATCGAAATCAGTCGGAAGTCGCAACGGCTCATTTCAAAATAAACGTGGATTTGCGTAAAAAACTATTTTTCCGGGGTTCGGGTGTTTTGTTTGATTTTAAATAAACAAAGTCTTGGCTTTCAGAATAAGAAACTTTTATTTCCAAAATCACACGATAAATAAATGTTTGAAGCTTGTAAAGGGAAGAAGACAGCTCTCCCTCGCCACTCCGCTGTTCCGCAGCGCAGCTCCCCCTCCCTCCGGCTGAAATTATGAATGTAAGGTGTATAGTAATCATAGATAACACGGCAGGGTCCGTTAAAGTTTGTTTTCATCTGATTTCAATTAAACAAAGGCTTGGCTTTCAGAATATTAAACTTGTTTCGGGAGATTCAGATGATAAATAGAACTTTGAAAGCTTGTAACATAATTACAAGCGGAGAACGGAGTAACTTGGCGTCACAGCAGGCAAAACAACAGCCGGTGTTTCTCGTGAGTGTTTCCCCGGGAAACAAACACAATACACACAAATGCAAAATTACACAACCACACACACACATATACACACACACACTCGCGAGCCTCCCCCAGACCAGTAATCCAAACGAAAATATCTTCCCTCCGTAGTATTTGTATCATTTGCTCCGCTAATAATAGTCAGATCGATGGATTCCAGAGAAGAGGAAACTTTAAAGGCCTTTTTCTCAAAATGATGACTCGGTGACAGTCATTATATAATGTGACATATTTTGCTTAATATTTGGAGTACAAAAACAATCCTGATATCATTAGAAAGCTAGGAATCTCCTCTTTCCAGCAGTGTATACAACTCAAAATGTGTCTTCGGGTCAATGCGACTGATTTCGATGGAGCAGGTCACATATTTGTTTGACATCTTTAGGGTAATATTATGGATAAAAGAGGGTTTTCTGCAGGTATGTTTTGTTACCCATTATTTCCTTCTTCCACAACCATTTCAAAAACATGACAGTAAATAAACACGAGTCATAGCCAATATTGTTTTCAGATTTATTACGCGCCTCTCTTGAACCAGAATGATTTAACACTGTCGCAGGAGAAGAAACTCAGAGTGTCTGGAATCTGTAGATTTCTGCCAGATTCTTTCATCATACCTGTAAAATCCTGACCCCCTTACACACCCAAAGGCCCCGGACTTAGCCGCTGGTATGAAGGGAGCCAAAAAAAGATAGAGATGAATAGATAGATGGTACTAAGACTCTATTTGATCTGATACATTCAAAGAGAAGTCTTGGAGGACTGGGCTGAGAAGTGTGAAGTGTAAAGTGAGAGAGACTGCAGAAAAGCAAGCATGAGACGTTCCTGAGGCAGAGAGCCTTGAAATAGTATATGTAACTTTTTTATTTTTTATTACCTCAATATCAAATGCAATGCAAAGAAATACAAGGGAAAGGAGATATCCATGGGATGTTATCTAATAAAGTGTATTATGTAAGAGCAGCACGGAGCTAACAGAGCCAGTATCAGAGCAGACGGAAAGCTAACGGCAGCAGTCACTGCACAGACCTGTCACTCGAGGTGACCACGCTCTAATTTATGCAGAGCTTTAAGGCTAAATATAATAAATATGGTTGGGTTATAAAAAAACTCATGAAGGGTTAAACTATCTATAGAGACTCAAACCTTTTTTTGTACCAGGCTTTAAACATGTTTATTTATTCTGTAACATTAAAGATGGGGTAGGTAATTTTGGAGAAACCAGCTCGAGTGCGCTAGAATTTGAAAATACACAGCCGGAAGAAATCTGCCCCTTCCTTACAGAGCCCCTCCTCCAACACACACGAACGCGCACATGACCAATGAGGGCACGAGATAAGTTTGTGCACAGATGGAAGGCTGACAGGCAGGTAGGCCATCCAGTTATTTTACCCGGGCCGGCTCAAATTATTGGTCGTGCTACGGCTTCCACAGATGACATTTTTTCATGGATTTTTAGTCAAAGCACTTAAGATATTCATTGCTATCGGGATGTTAAGAGCATTCCATGGAACACCACAAAAAGTGTATCTCGAGCCGGTTTCTCAAACTTACCTACCCCACCTTTAAGCATTTTAACATGGGGATCTATAGAGATTGCTCCCTTCTGGAGTCAGCCTCAAGTGGCCACTCGATAAACTGCAGTTTTTGGCACTTCCTCACGGCTCTGCGCTTGGCAGAGTCTGAATGCATGGCACATGGAATAGGCTATAATTTATTGCAGTTCAAGCAGTATTTGCGATATGTCTATCGCGAATGTTGATACCGCTATGACAATAACATATTGATATAGTGTGCAGCCCTAATTGTTATCCACCTCGGTGGTAATGATTTAAGGCAATCAGAATGCACCAAAGTTAATGTGTTGGTGTGTATAAGACAATGTCGGACTCCGTAATTTTCTCTGGTCCCATCCCCAATCTGATCAATTACAATTATGTATAGCCACATGTCATCATTTCAGCACTTGTCTTGGTGGTGTCCAGCAAATGATGGCAAATGTGAATAATATAGGTGTAGTTATGTACAACATAAAAAAAGAGGATATTGTTAAGAGAAAATGTTGAAATCAGTGTGTAGTTGTTAACTTTGTTAGTTGTCAGACCACACACACACACACACACACACACACACACACACACACACAGAATACCTGCATGTATCAGCCTGTCCTCCTACAAAAAACGACCATATAGGCCGATTGTTCATGCCCTTATTACGACCCAGAGACACGTTTTAAAGTGTATGTTGTTTCTTACATGACCACTAGAGTCGTGTAAGAAACAACATGCTCCCGGCCCGTTCATTGCAAATGCTCAGGAGGGACGTTTATTCACAAATAACCCTCTCTGGAAAATCTTAAATTGTGGAATAGTTTGGCCATTAAAATGCTTTTTGATTCGATTTCTGGCGAGAAGTGTATATTGTACTCTTAGAATCCACGTCCAGTCGATGTGTAGGATCTATAGTTTGATAGATATTACGAAGATGATTTGAGGTCTCACCAGGATAATGTGTATGCAGCTTCCATGTAAAGTTAGCGTGGGTGAAAACAGTTTTTCCGGTCTCGAAGTTTTCATAATAAAACCGGATATATTCCCCTCACTGTCAAATGATTACACAGTGATATCTGCATTACTCATCCACTAAAAAAACATCAAATATTACACAATATTGATTGGTTTAAATTGTGTACAATGCTTTTGTGTTTTTAACCTTCGATTCAGAGAAACAAATAGTTTTTTTGGAGTTTAGACACGACACTACCCAGAATCCCCAGCTATCGTTTGGGACTACAACATCTGCCTTGCTTTACAAACCCTGTGATTAGTGATCAAGCCCTGTGATTGGATGTTGGAGTGGCAGTGCGACAAGGTTACGCTGAGTATCAACAGCTCTATGAAATGGAACGAAACCACGGCAGACTTTCCAAAACTGGAATTGGACGGGTCCAGCCCCCCCCCCCCCCCCCAGAACTACACATGCTGGCTATTGTGTGTTTCGCATGTTCTATGACACGTCTCTTTATAAGACGTTTTCGTATTTCCCACAATTAGAAGTTGCCAGTATTAAACTGTGTACACCCTGGAGGTTTAGGGGATACGAAACACAGTGGTGTTATCAAATTTAAAACATATAATTAATAAATGGGTGAATTAATATACCCACATGACACCTAAGGTCAGAAGAGCTTTATTTAACAGCTGGTCTTATGTCTGTGACCAGAGATGGGGTTGTTACTAAAAGAAAGTAATATATTACATATTACATATTACTTTAAAAAAAAAAGTAATATATTACACTACTTCGTTACTCTCTACATAAAGTAACTAGTTACTTAACTCGTTACTTTACTCGTTACTTTACTCGTTACTTTACTCGTTACTTTACTCGCAGGGCCGGCACGCCCCTCCCTACAGGCAGATCACGCAGACTGCAGCGCACCTACAGTGTAAGCACGCCACAGTTTTGCCTCTGCGAGACTCCACTTCCACCCCCAATTACTATTGCACTAAGGAAGACATAACACAAGTCTTCCTTTTTATATGCTCTTTAATAAAATAGGCTACCAGCCTACCACAACAAGCTAACAGTATGTGAAACTTAAAGAGAATTTCAAGAGAAAAATTGTAATAACGGAACAAGTTCAAATAGTTTAACGGATAACCGATTTCTTCTTGGTGTTAGCACAAGACTGCCTAGGCTGAAAAGCCTCTCCACCGGCGCACTCGATGGGGTAGTGGTGTTGTATTTCAGGAAGATGCGCTTTATATTAGGGAAACGGCTCAAGACTGCCAGCTCTGCTTTGATTACCGGTCCTCCAAATTCGAATTGTTGCTGCTTCGGAGTCGGAGGCGGCGCACTCACAACATCCTCACTCTGGGTTCGGGGGTCCTTAGCTATTAGCTTCACCTTAGCATGTGTTCTTTGCAGGTGTTTGTTGAGGTTTGACGTGTTGTTTACAGCAGTGGATAACAGCTTCTGGCCTGGACACAGTTTGCACCTCACCGTCACATTCCTGTCTATTCTTCGGACGAACTCAAAATACCTCCACCCCTCTAAAGTTATCGCTGACTCAGCCATGTTTATGCAGCACTGCATGTGGAGATGTGGATGTGCAAGTCGCGCAGATTACGTACATATAAACCTGTGGCGGAAACCCCTCTTGTCTGTCAGTGTGATTATGACTGATTTTATAAAAGTAACGAAGTAACGCGTGACGGGGCAATGTTAGTAACTGTAGTGTGATTACTGAATTATAAAAGTAACGTGTTACACTACTCCGTTACCGACAAAAGTAATATTACACCCAACTCTGTCTGTGACCCCTCCTGTTGTTCATTGATAAGCCTGAAACATGCACTTGTCAAGGTTCAGAGGCACATTTTGCAAATATGGCAGTAGCCATCGATCATCTTAAGATAAACTTTATTGATCCCAAGTTGGGAAATGTTTGTTACAGCAGCATACTACTTTGTTCTACTCCACTACAATTCAGAGGTTAACCTGGTATTTTTACTCCACTACATGTATTTTAGTTACTTTGCAGATTCTGATTAATGATGTGAAATATAAACAACCCTTAAATCAGACCTGAGTCAAATTCAGGGAAGGTCATTGTCAAGTGCCAAAATAAACTATATATTGCAATATATTGGCCGTTAAGTACTTTGTCAGACTTCATATTTATCTGTGGATAACCCCAACGTTTTTTTCTTATTCAAAAGAAGACCTTAACTTAAAGTAATCTTTAATGTTTAAATAAAGCCTTATTAGTTTGTCTGTTTTGCACATCCTCCTGTTCATATCTTTGGACGTCCTGCACTAAACTGTTTTATTGTAGAGATCACTACAGTATCTTCTTGATATTTTCTATTCTATATTTCTATCATGCCTTCTACTTTCCCCCAATTTTGTATGTAGGCTACTCTTAATATTTAAATGTTTTCATCAAATAAAACTTATTCAACAACAACATTCAACAACAACATTCAATAACGTGCTTTAACCACTAGGCGGTGCGGGTTAAAAAAACAGTGGTGTAGTTAAAACATAATTATATCAAACATAATATGACTTGTCATGGCCTGGCTCTTGGCCATAACAAAAAGCGTGGGAAGGACAAGAATATGTATATAAAAAGGTATTTATTTTTGGCAAAAAGGCAATGTGGCCAAAAAACAAACATAAAGTAAGGCAAAAAAGAAGAAGCGCCACTGCCCTCCGAGGTCCGGCCCTCTGGCGGGGAGAGACCTCGAGGCTCTGGCTCAGGCCTCTTAAACCTCCGGTGCGAGCTGTCAGGTGTCCTCAATCAGTGCGCCAGATGTCCTCAATCAGTGTGGGCACAAGCAGAGGAAGATCATTAAAGGGCCAACACCCCACAGGAGACCTCAAAGCAGGGGTCGTCACAGACTATTAACTTTATTGTGAAATTAAAACAGAACGGTAAAGGAAAATACCGTTTCAGTCTCTCGATTTGAAGCTTATGCATCGTACCATGAACCTGTATAGACCTGTAACAGTCAACTGCACGAGGAGTTGGAAAGGTAGTAAATAATATCTTTAAAAACTACAAAAAAATCCCTTTCTATCAGCTGTGCACCATTATGGTGTAAATATAACCTATCTACCAATTGGATCAAATATAAAAGTCAGCCGAATTAGTGTTGATACTGCAAGGAGACGTATTGTGTGAACATAAATGGAAGATGTTGTTTAATTGCTAATATGTTTATGATCCATGTCACATATTCAGTTTTGGCGGCATTTCTTACAAAAGGTCTTCTGATCAGGGCTCTATAAATAAATATCTACGGCAGATATGTAATATTTAATGCAGCCGAACCGTGTATTACAATGCCGTTATGTGATGACTTCCAAAGAGAAAAGCAAGAACACTCGGAATTAAGTATTATTTTATTTTTTTAAAATTGTTTCAGATTTCATATCATATAAACACCAAATCCCAACATGCATTGCGGCTAACACAATCAATGTTTTAGCCTATCAAAACCTCTGAAAAAAGAAAGGTGTCTCTCAGAATCGAAAGAGAAAAACCTATGGGAAAAACACAAAAGCATTGTACACAATTTAATCCAATAAATGTCGTATAATTAACAAGGATAAACTGATGTTTTTTAGTTGATGAGTACTGCAGATATCACTGTTAAATCATTTGATCATTGGTTTTATTATGAAAACGTTGAGACCGGAAATACTGTTTTCAACCCGTAACTTTACATGGAGGCTGCCGCATACCTCAAATCATCTTCGTGATATCTATCAAACTATAGATCCTACATATCGACTGGACGTGGATTCTAAAAGTACAATATACACTTCTCGCTAGAAATCTAATCAAAAAGCGTTTTAATGGCCAAACTATCCTACAATTTAGGATTTTACAGAGAGGGTTATTTGTGAATAAACGACCATCTGTAACGTTTGCATTCAACGGGAGCACTAGAGGGCGAAAACTTTAAAACGTAATTATAGGACGTATTAAAGGAGCAGTAGGTAAGTTTGAGAAACCAGCTTGAGTGCACAAAAATTCCAAAGTACACAACCGAAAAGAATCCGCCCCTTCCTTCAGACTTCCTACAGAGCACCTCCTCCAACACACATGAACGTGCACAAGGTCATGATAATGAATGTAAAACAAATGTATAAGACAGTTATTGTCAGTGCTTATATTTTTGAAGCTAGCATGTTTGTTTTGTGAAAATGTATTAAAAATGTTACGTCAGCTAGAGCAGGCTGCGGTAACGTTACATATCAGCTCGGTGTACTCCGTAAATAGTCGCCATAGTTGAAAAGCAACTCCGATATTGACTCTGGTTTGACTTCTCCTAGTTTCCACTTTCTTTTTCTTCATAATTTGCTCCATTACAGTTTTTCTTTTGCGACCGGTAGACGATGTCTTCCGGTCTGCACGGAGCTGCTGCTCCGTGCTGCTGCTCCCGAGCTGCTGCTGGGAGACGGGAAACACGCCCAAACAAACACAAACAAACACAAACACAAGTTCACAACTGGCCTATATAAAAGTTAGGTTCTGCTGCACCAGGAGATCATTTGCAAACATAAGTAACAACTAAATAATAACACATGCCCATATTGGTTGGTCAGCCTCACTATACAAAGGAGCAGTTATCCAGATAGCTTTCTTATGGCTAACATTCACATTATTTCGTTACAGCAGCATATACAACAAAGCATTGCACAATAATTAGACATTAAAAAGAGCAGAAAATAAACAGAAAAATAAATATATATATTTATATACACACAAGTTGACCGTGAAAATAAACTATCTGACAAATTAAACACTATTGGAGGATCAATTTACAGCTATCACAATATAAAAGTAGGATATTATTTACAAAAAGATTATATAAGAATAATAACACATAAATAAAAACTTTAAATCATTTGTATTTATCATTCTGTATCAGAGGCTCGCGGCTAGCATGGCTACCTCCTTAGCTAGCTAGCTAGCTTAAAATCAAACGGTACATACTGATTTTTTTTGGTACACAAGCCGACGTACCTCTGTCTTTGACTTTCGATTCCTCCTGTTCTTTTTTCCGTTTCCTTCCCGTTGCCCCTGAAGGCTTGGACCTTTTCATAATGCTAATTTTTTGCCTCTTGCTGTTGCGATCATTGCGATCTCCGACACTTTCAGCTGGAGCTGCCGTGTCACTTTGGCTGTGAGCCGCGGCCCGTGGGTGCCTGATAATAAGCGACCATCCCCCCCTTTCATCACTTACAGTCAGGGGCGCCGCCAGGGATTTTGGGCCCCATGAAAAGATATCACATTGGTTACTTACACTTTTTTTTCTTAATGTTCTCCAATTGTTTGGGCCCCTGTCAGTCACGGGCCCTTAGAATTGTCCTAACTTTTCACCCCCTTACGGCGCCCCTGCTTACAGGAAATGCGGTGTGTAAATCGAAGAGATAATACATTTTACAGCCTATAGACCAGGCATGGGCAAACGAAGGCCCGCGGGCCATATACGGCCCGTTGGGCTTTTGAATCCGGCCCGCCGAATATTGGTACAAAATTGTCCAAATTATTGTAAGGACCGCATTCATTTTGCCTTTTTCATTTCAGTTGATCCCAATAGATGGCGCACTCTAGACACAATTTACCTTTGCTGGAGTCTGGTCTATTCTCTCAGCTGGCCCCACTCGACAACTCTGCAAGATCGGCGAATACAAGTTGTAACAAGCAGTAGCGCTGAGCAAAGTGACTAGAACGCGACCACACACTATAAAACCACTTATATAAAGTCAGGCAACACTAACAGGCTTAGTGTGATTCTGTTTATTTTACCTTACTTTAATAAACATCGGTTCACTGTTATTGACCATTGTGAAGAGGCAGACGTTTTCCTTTTGTTTTGTATTATTGCAACTATCGGATGGAATCAATACATGTGCTACATGTGGCCATCACAAGTCAAATCATAACAAAAACTACGCCGGTAAAATATGCGTGTAGAAAACGGCTTATGCCACAATATGATAGCAACAGGTAGTCAAGATAGTCTGATTAGCTTCGGTTGCTATGCTAACATCACCTGTAGAATGCCAGAGAACTTTCATAACAGCGTTGTGATGGCAAACAGCTTTCAGACTAAAACACATTCACTGATGGGGATGGGGGATATTTATCAGCTGCTTGTGTGACAGTCAGACAATGAAAACATTACAGCGGCCGCTGCCGCGAGTTAACGGGAGAATAAACTATGGTAGACGAGCAGCACTGCAGCGGGCGGTAATGCAGCTGAACCACATTAATAAACAATGCACCACGGCACTCTGGAGAAAGGTATAAGGTTGGAGAAGTAGTTCTTTAATTTAATCTGGCTCCGTATAATTAAAAACTACCCGGCGCAGTCCTCTAATGATGTTGTTGTGAGCGGTGTTGCGGAGAAAATCAGCGACGTAAAACGCTGTGTGGGTCATAAGAAGGCACGTAAACGGTTACGTCATGACGTAAACGATGACGCAATGACGCAATAATTCACCTTTGAACCTAATTCACCTTTGAACCTGCATCTGTAACAATGAGTGGACCAAAGAAAAGAAAAGTCAACATTGAGTGCCGAGTGTATAATGAGGAGTGGACAGCTAAATATTTGTTTACCGATCTGCTACTGGCCCGGCCCGTCTGTCAAATTTAAAACTCATAGTGGCCCCCGAGCCAAAAAGTTTGCCCACCCCTGCTATAGACCGAATGTTATGAAATACGTGTGTCTGTAATAAGAAGATGAATCCACGAAGATGTCAGCTACAATCCTGTGGAAGCCACCAGGGAAGCAGCACGACACGACCCAGGCAGGACCGCAGCGATAGGTTCAGCCACAACCCGAAGTCCACGACTTGATCCAGAGCTCAGGATAGAGGATCAAGGGCACAGGACTACTGCAAGACGATCAGCCTCGACTCCGGAACCCGGCGTAGATATAGATAAGAAAAAACAAGAAAAAGAGATTTGGCTGGGTTAATCTGAAACAAGAGAATACACAGACACAGACAGAGAGGGGAAAAGGTCATTGGGTAAACGTTATTCTTGATAACCCTCCAGAAAAGATCTCCTGAACCTCCCCACGCAATCTATCAATTCTGACCCCTCAAGTGTACAAGTGAATTTAGAATAGTTTTTCTTCTCTTATATGAGAAACAAGGGTATGAAAAGAAAAAGCCAGAAACAGAGGAAGAGAGGCACAACGTGGCTACGTACATGCACTCTCCTAAATGTTAAACGAGTATGAGGTGAAGAAATACAAAGCCAGAAACTGTAATGAAAAGGCACCACAATGCTTCCCCTTGGAATAGGGTTGGAAAAATGTATGAAAAAGGAGACAGGGGATACTAGTGAAGAGGGACAACAGTGAATAGGCAGTAGGAGAGGCCTAAATGCACTCTCCTGGATTGAGATTAAAGGAAAGTACTGGGGAACAAAAAAGTACAGGAGGAAAGGCCCAACGAGTCAACGTAAACACACTCTCCTAGAATAGTTCAAAGTAAACGGGGTAGGAAGAATATAGTAGGAAACAGAGCTGAAAAGGCGTCCAAGAACGCTTTCCCTCTAGTCCAGGGTGAAAATGTAGGATAAGAAACAGAGATAGGGAGCACAACAACCTATCTCTTCGTCAGAATGCACTCCCCCGCCTGTCTAAGCGACTCTGTACCCCATCCCCCTCTGCCAGACCTTAGATCGGCAGAGGGAGACGGGGAGGGACAAGCCCCAAGGGGGGGTTTTGGGTTTAAAATAAACCCTGCAGAGATCCAAAAATTGATAAAGAAGTAATTTACTAGGTGAAATATAAGGTACTATATTTTAAGTAATCATATCTACTATTCCTATATTCAAATAATATTAAACAAAAACCAGAGAGAAAAAATGAGTTTTAAGTGTTGATTTAAAACCCCCCAGGGTCTGGGCTGACCTCACATGGAGGGGCAAAGTATTCCAGAGCCTAGGGCCAGCCGGTGCAAAAGCTCGATGCCCTCGGGTTTTAAGCCTAGTCTTAGGCACTATCAACAACAGCTGATCAGCCAACCTTAAGGATCTGCCTGGGGTGTAGCGATGGAGAAGTTCGGCTATATAGGCAGGAGCCAGCCCGTTTAGGGCTTTGAAAACGAATAAAAGGAGTTTAAAATCTATTCTGAACCGAACTGGAAGCCAGTGCAATGAAGCCAGAATTGGGGTAATATGGTCATGCTTTTTATGGCCAGTGAGAAGACGTGCAGCTGCATTCTGAACTAGGTGGAGGCGTCTAATTGAGGCCTGGTCCATACCCACATACAGAGCATTGCAGTAATCCAGTCTCGAGGTAACAAAGGCGTTAATAACCCTTTCTAGGTCTTTAATAGATAAAAACGACTTGGAAAAACAGTGCTGAGGGCCCCCCTGCGTCCGCCTATAGGCAGACAGGAAAAAGCCCGCAGCCCTGTATGGGTTCACTATGCACTCTCCCTCCTGAGTCCCTAAAGAGCACGGGGAGAACGCAAGTGACCCTATGTCCCCACACTCAGACACTGACCCTGTGCAGAGTGTGTAGGGACTATAGTATGGAGGGCTCTCCCCCTCCTGCCCCCAGGCAGGCGAGGGGAGCCCTCCAGCCCTGAAAAGGGCCCAGAGCACCCCACGTCACCCCACGACCCTCCAGGGGTCCGGAGAAACGTAAGGGCATTTACGCCTGGGGAGAGGGTCAGATGCCCACTGACCAACAGCCCCCCCCCTCCTCACCAGTCCTGTGTTGCCCCAGCAAGCACAGACGTTGAGAAAGAGCCAGACATATCCAAGAGATAAAACTTTATGAAGGGGCCTGGCGTTGACCAAGACGCCGCCGTGCATATATCCTCCACACTCACACCGTTGAATAAGGCTGTTGATGCAGCCATAGCTCGTGTGGAGTGCGCACGGACCCCCATGGGACAGGCTCTCCCTGCCTGCTCGTGGGCGTGTGCAATGCCTTCGCAAAGCCAGCCTGCCAGGCGTTTCTTGGACAGAGCTTTTCCAGTCACCCCGCCCCCGAAGCACACAAACAGCTGTTCAGTGTGTCTCAGGGTAGCTGTGCGCTCTACATAACATGCTAACGCGCGCACCGGACCTGAACGCACTTACGGCCCGTCCACACAGCAGCGTTAAAAAAATGTTCCAAAGCTTCTGAAAATAAATTCCCCATTGACTTTGAATGGGGTGACGTCACTTTGACTCGCTTCTCGCCGAACTGCATTCTGGGGAAGCAAAGCGAAGATTTCCAGGATTTCCAGGATTTTCAGGATTCAAAAGTTGAGCAATGTTGAACTTTTGAAGCTGAGGTGGAAGCGTCAGCCAATCAAATCCCGTTTAAGCAAATCTGACAGTTCAAGCGCTAGCCAATCAAACCGCGTGCAAGCTGGGAGTGACATATCGCAGTTCATTTTCTATATTCCTAAAGACGGAGGAGACATTTTTTATTGCGGAAGCAAATCACCCTTAACTTTTACCGGGATACAAACCGGAGGAACCAGGCATGGAGGGAGGTGGCAGAGACAGTGGGTGAAACTGGTAGGTTTTCGCCTGTTTGGGGATTTTATATCCAGTTTACTTCGTTTTAACATCGCTATTGCTTTGTATGTCGGGGGCGGGAGATTCATGTGATTGGTTGTTGGTCTCGTTGCTCGCAAAAAATCTCCAAGATTTTCAAGATGTTCAAGATTTGCTGTGTGGACGGGGCGTTAGGCTCTTGGGCACAAAGGAGGGGTTCGGTCTGAGTGTCGCGCCGCTCCGGTCACCCCGAATCAGTAAACAGCTCGGGTGCACCGACAGAGCGGTTAACTCAGACACTCTTTTGGCTGACGTTAAGGCAAGTAGCAATGCTGTCTTCCACGACAGTGCTTTCAGGGAGGAGAGCTCCAGAGGCTCAAATGGTTCTGTGACCAGAGCCTCGAGCACCAGCGGCAGGTCCCACTGTGGGGTGGAGGCGCCCACTACTGGGCGCAGCCTCCTGACCCCCTGTAAAATCCGCAACATCAGTGGATGAGAAAAGGCTGACCTGCCGTTGAATCCCTCATGACAGGACGAGATGGCTGCTGCATACACTTTTATAGTAGAATGAGCTAGTCCTCTGTCCACCAATAACTGTAAGAAGGAGGCCTCAATGTGTTTCTCCTTAAGTCAGGAGCCCCCCTCCTTGTGCACCGCTGTAGGGAGAGAGGGAAGAAACTGCCTCTCCCTTATCAGTGAAACCCATAAATCACAATAGGACTTTCACACTCAACTTAACAAACCACTTGGTTTATACTATAAATATAGATAATTGATTATATTTGATTATAAGTAACTTTCGTTTTAAGTATTCACTTGATACTATGAAGATCTCAACAACCCCCTATAAGTAGCTTGCGCCACGACGCATGCGTCATTCAAAAGAAGCACCTCTTCTCGCTTCACCATAGCAAGGAGGGCCGTCTGGTGAGACATCTCACTTCATGTTACTCTGAGAACTGGGGTTACGTAAGTAACCTATAGTTCTCATTCATAACACTCCGTTCGATGTCTCACTATGGGAAATCGTAACTCCCGTATTGCCAGACGAGCTTATCTCGAAAATCACCAAACCAACCAGAACCTAACAGGTAGAGCTCTGACTCAGCAGGGCGCCCAGCACCGCTCGGGCCATACTGGGAGCAGAAACGTCTAGCCTGTAAAGGCGGACAAAAGTGAGCGGCGAGGACCAGCCCGTCGCTGCACGAATGTCATGGAAGGAAAACACCCTTGAGCAAACAACTCAAGGTGTAACCATACCCAGAGTCTAAAGAGCATGCAACCCGAAGGTTGCCGCAATTTCTGACTCGTATAGGCCAAAGCAATGGCCTCCACCATTCGGTGGGAGAACCGTTGCCTAGTAACGGGCCTATCCCTGTAAGGGTCCGCCCAGGACACAAAGAGTTGGTCATTATGACACAAAACTCCTTTGATCTATCCACATAAGTGCATAAGCACGGGCTAGACCTAGCAAATTCAACTGCTGTTCCCCGGGGGGACACAGCGGCGAAGAAAATTGCCTCAATGTCAATTGGGGTATCTGAACCAACCACCTTAGGATAAAGGTAGGGTTGGGCCTCAGCAACACTCTAGTTTGCCCTG
This sequence comes from Gobionotothen gibberifrons, assembly GCA_943591055.1. Taxonomy (NCBI): domain Eukaryota; kingdom Metazoa; phylum Chordata; class Actinopteri; order Perciformes; family Nototheniidae; genus Gobionotothen; species Gobionotothen gibberifrons. The sequence continues at coordinate 4,758 of CALSBZ010000004.1, read as the reverse complement.
GGGCGAACTAGGTGCGTGAAGGATGCACAGATAGCACATGAAGTCACTGACTCGCTTGGCGGATGCCAGGGCCAGCAACTAGTGACCTGGAAAACCCTGTGCTTCCAATTAGGTCCTGTGGAAATGATAGAATCACTCCACCAGGACATTGAAAAGAGGTGTGTCCTCTTTTAAGGACATCATTCCTCCCCACCTTCCACTTTCAGTCATAACGAGACACAGTGGAGGAAACTTTCGCACTCTGAGCAGTGCTCATCGCCCCTCGGGAGACTCACTGTATTCAGATTGCACCACCTACGGGTCAGGTCCATAGGACGAGACACCCCGGGTGTGGGCGAAAGCATCGTCCCCCCCACCTCGGACAGAATGTCCCTGGGGGGGGGGGGGGGCTGTCACGGCTGACCGCACAGCCACTGATAAATCCCGCCTGCCAGTACATTACAGGTCAGTGCGGAACTATCAGGATCAATGCGTGGTGCTGTTCTCTCACTCTGGTCAGAGATGGGTTCTCAGAGCCAGGGGTGGGAATGCGCATGGGGGAACCGGAGGTCAAACGTGCGCGAGTACGCCTACGCCCAACGGTGCGTTTTAGACCGCGCATTGAAAGAACAGCTGATAATGAGCATAATCTTTTTAATGCGAACAGATCTATCGCGGCTCAGCCGCGACACAGCCACAGCTGACTCACAACCATTTGATGTGAAGTCCAGTCTGCATATGGTGATACGCCTCTGGGCAGCAGGGCTGTCCCGAGGTTCGTCACAACTGGTGCATGTCTCACTCTCGAGGAGAGGAGGCGACCGCAGCACCACAAGATCAGTTTGCGTGCCAGCATGTAACTGGGGAGAACGCAAAACCTCCCTAATGGTTTACATACGATATTGTCGTATTATCCGTCCTCACGAGGACATGGTGTCCTCTGAGAGAAAGCATACGGCGTTTTAGGGCGTACTCTAGGTAATTTACGTTGGAGGTTCCTGTTTTCCAGAAACCCCCTCACAGGTCGACTTTTGTAAAATACCTCTCCAGCCCGTCAGACATGCGTCCGTGGTGATCGCCCTTTGCGATAAGACAGCACCCATAGGCACGCCCCGTACTAGTTAAAGTCGGGTGCAGCCGGCGGCACAGTGCCATTTTACGCATCTCATAGTCTGAGGGCAGCTGTCCAGTGCTGAAACTCCCCCAGGGGAAGTACAGTCTGGGCTGGGGACAACATGCTCTCTTCTGTGTTTACGATGAAACTCAGGTCGAGCAGGTGTATTACGGGGACATCTGTCCGTGTAATAGCCCCCTGTTCTGACTGTGCGAGAAGCAACCAGTCGTACAGGTAGGTTGCCAGGCGAACGCCCTGTCGTTTTAACGGGGTTATCAAGGCTTCCGTACATCGTACAAACCCTCTTGGACTGAGAACAGACCGAAGAGAAGTAGTCCGCACTTGTAAGGGACACCCTGAGATGTAAATCACAGATATTCCCTGTGTGGGTAATATGCTGGAATGTGTAAACATGCATCTCCCAGGTCGACTGATGTGAGCCAGTCGTCTTTCTTGTCGCACGAGACATATCAAAGATGTGTGAGTGAGCATTCCGAAGCTGTATCTTTTGAGATATCTGCTTGGAGCTCAACAATCTTAATATTGGCCGAGTTCCGTTCCCTCTCCATTCGGAAACGGGGAAATACTTGGAATGAGAGCCACTCTGACTTTGTTCGACGGGTATCACAGATATAGCCTTGTTTTCTAGAGGCGAGAGAATCTTTTCTCTCAGAAAACGGGCTGACTCTCTCCGGGCCTGTGAGTACAGAATGCCCGAGAGCGAGGGAGGAGGGGGGGGTGACAGTGGGTCGGAGACCGTAGCCTTGTGTTACTGTCTTGAGAAAATCCCCAGCAGACATTGTGAACATCTTCCACTGATTTCTCCTTAGAGTCAGCGGAGATGACATGTCTCTCACCCTCAGAGTCTCAGTTTTGTCGTGTTATTGGGGTCCTCTAGTGTCTGAGCACAGTGGTACCTTATTTCGACAATTCCCACCGACACTGCGCATGCGTGTGACGGTGGTGTTTTTACAACCTCTGCCGTCACTGCGTTTGCACGTGATGGTGGAGGTTTCACAGCACCAGCCGCCACTGCGTTTGCACGTGATAGTGGTGGCTTCAGAGCCCCAGCCGACACTGCATTTGCACGTGGCGGTGGTGGCTCCACAGCCCCAGTCGTCACTGCGTCTGCACGTGACGGAGGCGGCTTCAAAACCCCCGACGCCACTGCGCATGCGCGTGGTGGCGGTGGCTTTAAAACCCCTGTCGCCACTACGCATGCGCGTGGCGAAGGTGCCTTCACAGACCCGTTCTAATGTCCGCCTTTTGAGAGAGGCCGTAGCTGCTCTCAAAAGGGGGACAAATGGCGGGCTGTTTATTGGTTTTATTGTTTTTTATTGTTTTTTCTTTCATTTTTTGAGCTGCGCTCTCGGCCTGAGCCTGGATGCGTCAGCGGAAATGTTTTATAGAGAAAAACACAACATGTGTTTTGTGCACTTGAGGATGGCATTGAGGCATCTCTCGAGGCAGCGGAAACACACTTGGAGCTGGGGAACGCAGCTCTGTCACACAGGGGAGAAGAGGAGGCTGTCAGGCTGCCCGCTTCTTCCTTCCCGTCTGGTGGCTGAGGATCTGGGTCGGCTGCGCCTGCACGGCTGCTGCCGGAACCGGAGATCTGCTCGGCCAGCTCGCCCTCGTCTCCTGCCTGGGCTGGGGACTCGGGGCGGGCTGTGGCCTCTGCATGTCAAACCGGGCAGGGTGAGAGGCATCTCGGGCGAAGGACTGCCGCGAAACCGTTGCAGGTAGCAGCTGGACCCTTCGAGGGAGACAGAGGTGGAGGGCCTCGTCTTCCCTTCTTTTCGACTCGCTGCATTGAGGCGAGAGCGGAGCCGAAAATACCCTCGGGAGCGATAGGCATGTCCAATACATCCTCCTTTTCCCGGTCTGGGAGGTTGGTCAGGTCGAGCCACCTGGCTCTCTCCTGCACCACCATTATGCCCATTATTTTGCCCGTGGCCTGGACTGCGCAGCGCTGCACCCGGAGGCAAATGTCCGTGATCGCTGCGATCTCGTCCCATATGGCCGGCCCAGATTCGCTCGACAGATCCCCGCAGAGCTCAGCCTGGTAGGCAGTGAGCAGAGAGGAAATGTTGAGTGCCCTGGCGGACAACGCTGCGGCTTTATAGGCCCGATCAGCCAGCTTGGACTGCAATCGGTCTGCCTTCACCGGTAGCGTGGGGTTCCTGCTGTTTCCTGGTGTGTATCTGTGTCTGAAATGTTCAACCCGCAGTCGCAGAGCCGAGCAACCGAGTTCCCGGCTCCTCTGGTGTGAGGAAGAGAGGCGCCCATCTCGCTTGCCGTGGTGACGGCGTGGAGAGGACCCACTCTTAGCAGGATAGTTGCAGAGGAAAAAATCCTCCAACCCGTCCTTTTCCGGAGAAACGCGACGGTGTAGATTTATTTCCAAAGAGTATTAACTGGTGTGTTAATAGTCTTTTAATTCCTTTCTTCTCTGGTGTGAGAAGAAGAGAAAAAAGCGTCCTCGCTAACGTGGTGCCGGTAGCGAGGAGGGTAAGCTAGCCACCGGTGTGCTGCTAGCTTGTAAGCTAGCCACCGGTGTGCTGCTAGCTTGTAAGCCAGCCACCGGTGTGCTGC
>CALSBZ010000003.1:4387596-4408901 GCA_943591055.1 Gobionotothen gibberifrons | reverse complement strand
GCAGTCCATATTCTATTATTCAGTAGTTTGAGAAACCGTTATGCATGTATTTTCTTTGTATTTGTTGTTTATTTGATTGCACTTAAACATGTTGACATATTAATCATTTGATAATGTTTTTTGGGAACTCTGTTATAGGTATGACCTAGCATAAACACGCATTTGAATAGGGAAGAAAGATTTAAAAATAAATAAAAACTGCCTGATGTAACACAACACTTTAAAGTGTATCGTGGGCCAACATTTTAAAATAATTCTCCACAAATTGTGTGTCCAGAAATCAGGCTACTGCCATTTCTGTCACTGTTAGAGAAGGTCCACTCTGGATTGAGCACCATGCTTTTGAAACATGATATTCTTAGCATTAAGGACTTCTTCCGTTCATGTTGTACAAGTTTAAAATGTAAGTTAATATTTTATGTTTGTGTGACCAAAGTCTTTGTTAATCAGGAAATGTATTATTTTCGTAACTTTGTAACCTAACATACTAAATAAATGTGTTTCTCTTCAATACCGATTTGCAGTTTAGTCAATATATTTTTTACGTGTTGCGTGTACTATAGGTCAGCTGTGAAGTCTTTAATATCTAACAGGGTCTGGTTATTTCCTAGCTGACTCAAGTCAATTGGAATTGTCTTTTATAAAATACTATTCTTGATTTAGTACTTTTAAACCAGGCCTGATATACAATTAACAATAAAAAGTGCAAACATTAAGCTTAAAAATGAATAGGCCAATAGAGATAGAATAAAATGTAATATTAGTCCAGGTTGCTCAAAGATTTGTACATACTTCCTCTCCATGTAATGCAAATGTAGCTGTAATAGGGATTAAAAACAATTTAACTTCAGAAAAACAAGTAAAGCACATTTCAAGCACATACTGTAAGCACACAACTCAGCAGCTCCATCAGTTTGACTTTATTAATCTGTCCAATCGTCATATCATTTCAATGGCTTGATTTGATAGGTCGTATGCTTTCAGCCTATTAAACAGTCGAGGATGGGATCCATTTATGATTAATCCTAAAAAAAGAAAGTATATTGCCAGCTATATGTATATAGAATGAGTCATTTATAACGAGATGCTACAATTTCAGGTATCCTGTTTGAATTAACATTGTCAAAATATTTTATTGGCACCTCAGTCTATCGTTTCATCATCAATTATCAGAAATATCATCTGAATTGCAAAGATCCTGAATTGTTAATAGTTTCCTGAATTAATTTGAATGTTTATAAATCCTACCTTGGTTTGAGTAAACATTGGCAACATAAAAAAGCTGACACTTAGTGACATGGTGACATAAGATGATTTACATTAAAGCACATGAAAGTATTTCAAGTATCTCAAAGGAACAACACATTTTCACAGGACAGACCATCTCATCTCTTCCCTTTTCTTTATAACACCAGACTTTCAATATGAAAAGCAGTAAATAATTTACTTACGTTTTTAAAAAGGATATCAAAGTCAACTCGACATTACATTGCATTACCTTAAAGTCGTGGCTTACGCAGAGTTGATATTTCTATTCAACAGTTGTCAGGCAGCAAAGATCATACATGTATCAAAGCACATACAAAAAGATTAAAACAGAGGTGCTACGGCACCCAGTGACACCAGTTAGATAACCCTCGGTTCCAGATGATGAAAGGTTTTTCTCTCAGCCGCAATACAAACATTAGGCGCAGTGAAAAGGTTATTTGTATCACCTTTAAACCTGAATCTTCTTGTCATTCCATGGACGGTTTGTGAGAGGTTAGTGTGCTTTCTTTATAGTCGGCTCAGAAAAATTACATGAGATATCAGACCAGAGCAGCATCCGCCGCGATAATACTTTTGCTATTCACATACATACATAAATAAACCTAAACAAACATAATCAACATATAATTACATAGAAAAACCCAACATAAAGCCACTTTCGCTACACAATTTTGAAGACATGACATATAAAAGGACAAAAAAAAGGCAACAATTTTCGAATGACACGGGACTGTGCTGTGAGAGGAGAGACAGTAACGCCTCACATCTTCTCTTAATCGTCTTTTAGCATGTGTTGTTCAGCTCCATGCATACATGGAGTGGGTCTTATTATCCAAAAAGCTGAGGGCCGTTGTGGGTTACATCCAAGTCCAGCTCCTCTGATGTGTGTGTTTCTATGGGCGGTGATAGGGGTTCAGACAGCAAAGTCCATCTATTACAAATGAGTGTGTGGGTTTTATCTGATCAGGTGGTAGGTGAGCCAGAACATGAAGAGGGGCTGAGCTCCTGCTATAGACATGGTGAGGTACATCCTCAGCTGGTTTCTGGATCCTCTCACCTGCCTCCCCTCTGCCGCCGCCTCCGATAACAGCTTCAGACGTAGGGTTCGGATCTGAGGAGGGACACGTTGGAGACATTCTTTATATCAACCATTCAAAAAAACATATAAGTGAGCTGACCTCTCCAAATAGTAATACTGCAAATAGATAGGACAAAAAAACCTCCCAAAATCATGCAGTCCGGCATAGCAAGGACCTCAATAACAAACGTAATACATATATAAATGTCTTTTGCTAGCTAGTTCTATGTATGTTAGCCATGTGAATGTACAGGGAGGATTATTTTTGCATTAAAATGTAGATGTGAGCTTAACAGGGAGCAGAAAGAATGGTAGAAAGCTTTGGAGGGTGAAGGGGAGGGTGTCAAGCGTGCAAGAATGACATTTTTTCCAGAATATTTAGTTTTATGCAGTGACAGGCATCTAATATAACTCTCCTGTGCAGCAGGCACCTGTCCTCAATTATTTGTAAATTATTTCAAGCCTCAGATGTTAATAGATATTGCTCGTTACCATGAAGACAAAGATGGCAGCGCAGCACCACAGCAGAGAGAGATAGTACGCTGGCCGACCGAACAACAGGCCTGACACAACGCCTACGATCATCCTGAGGAAACAGAGGGGAGACACAGTCACAGGTTAGGCATACAATACACAGATCATTAGTGTTAAACTAAGAACATTTAAGAGATGTTGTGTTCGAAGCATTGTTCTAGTGAAAATAAGCCAATACATTTTTTTTGCAAAATGAAGAAATACAAGTGAAGAGAGAAGAAGAAAAAACATAGAAAGATGGTGTACACACCCAACATATTTATATCCAGAAAAGGCCAGCAGGTCAATGGTGGTGAGGTCAGTGTTGACGGTCACCAGGTAGAGCGACAGCAGGACTGCCAGGACTTCCATGATCAGCCACACCAACGCCGAGCTGGCCTGAACTCCCAGCAGCTCTGGGGAAAACCTGAAGGTGCACAGAAAGATACAGTCTCTATACATGTACATACTGTGAACTCATTACATAATTATCTATTAGCAAGCTGAAGTGGCTATAAAAGGCTTTGAGCATAAGTATATAAAAACATTTTCATCCACTAGATACATGTTGATATTTTTGCAAAAACCCTGAAGTTGAAATCCAGGTTTTAATTCATGGTATTGTGAGTTCTTTGAAGGTGTTGCTATCCTTTAGCCGACAGAAGGCAGTTTTTTTGTAATGCCTTTTGCACTGTTGGTGTGCATAAGAAAGGAAAGCTAGCCATACAATTAGGAAGGCATAGAAACCTAACCGTCAATACTCAATGCTTAGATGCATTGTTAGATTATTTTCCAACCAGATAGGAGGACCAGGGTTGTATGTACTTGTTCTGTGTGCCGAGGGCCAGTCCGGCCACCAGGATGTATGTGAGGAAGGCCATGGCGGGAATGTAGAGATCAGGAGCGTTCACATCGAAGCGCGGAGCCACAGGAGTGTCCTGCTGGTAGCTCACCTCCCAGTTCTACAACACACAGGATCACACACTTAAAACATGCTAAATTGTTACTGAATTAATTGTAGGATAAAAGGAATAGATTTCTGTAACTGCATTACCTTTTCAAGGAATTCAAACTACGGTCAGAACTAGAAAATAAGTGTTTTCTCTCAACATGGAGCATTTAAGGAAAGCCTTTATAAGCTCAAAGGAAACAAATCTGCACATTTTCACATAGAAACGATTACCTCCACCGGCACAGGCATAACATGTATTTGTAGCAGGACTTACCTCATGCATGTAAGGGAAAACAAGAAGGCCCAGCTTCTTCCCCACGTACACAGTATCCACGGCAAAGTAATATTTCAGCTTAGAAATTGGAATGAACCGGTCCAGCTGAAACATAGAGACATACACACGTGCATTATTCAGACAGCTTTTGCCTTGACTTTATATATCGCCAGGTGTTTGACACCATTTTGAAGATCCCCTTTGTCATAAGCAAAGATATGAAACATTAATGACTCAGTCTTACATTCTTGTCCACCATTTCCCTCCCCTGGGAGGCCAGTGAGCTGCCATAAGCCATCGCCAGGTTAGACATTGGGTCTGACAGGAGGGACTGGCTGGAGAATCCTGCTGCTTGAAGCCCAGCCTGCTGGTTACTGCCAACAGGACACAAGAACATGTATTAAGTATAGGAACATAATGTGTCATAGGGCTAATAAAACACAAACATATAGTCAACTTTATTGGGAGGAGTGACGATACAAAAAACAACTGCAAAGCTGAATTAAAAGATAGTAAATTAGTTGGCGTGACGTTATCACAGTAGCCTGATTTTGTATCGGACACGGTAATTCAAAACACAAATGGACAGTATATCCTAAACAGTTTAATATCCAGCCTAACTTCAGAGTGTCCCACCTGTATCCTGCCTGTGGTCCCGCTGCAACTCCACTCGTATCCTCAAACAGCTGGCTGCCATCTGTACCGTCCATTGAGCTGTTTCCCATACTCATATTAGGCTCTGTATGGAGAAACAGACCGGTAAGAGATATTTCAAACAAAAGGAGTAGATTTGGACCTCTCAAATTAAAATGTAAGGGGATGCAAATATTTGGTAGATCTGTAGAAAAGTAAGCAAAGCAAGCAAAGCCAAGGCAGCCTCCATAACTTCTTAGAAACCAGCATGCATCACTTTGTATGTCCTTCATATAAATCTGATCTTCAAATGCAGTGACATCCAAGACCAGTTATTCCGTCTGCCCTTCCTGTGGACATGCTGATAGATTATTTTTAACATGTAAAACTTTCTTTTTTCAAACTTTCTTTTTTCAAACAGAATTATTTCCTATTTTTGTATTGTTATTCAGTCTGACAGCATATAACAGACATTGAACACTTTGAAATATGCATGGACCTCCGTTGGTTAACTACTACACACCAAAACAGTTAAGGTATTGCTTACATAGTGGTAAACATCAGCATATTTAATGCACCACTGCTTCAGCATTATGTTGAATCAAAATACAAATCAAGATCAGAGTTTAAGGATCAATTATTTGTATGACTGTGCACCAGAGGCAAGTGAAGGCCCTGTGCAGAAGAAAGAGCTCTTTATATCCATTCCCTCAGGGAGTAATAATAATCTTATCACACATGCATCACTAGGGCAGATTACATCACACTTTAGAAGCCACTTAGAGTTTCAGTTTGAACCTCCCTTTCCAGATAATCCTAATAGCAATACACGTATGACGGATAGATATAAAACCTACAGAATGATAGGCAGTGGTGAAACGTCACTGAGTCAATTCACTCAAATACCGTACCAACAATAACAACAAACAAGAACATTTTTGAGGGACTTGTATACTTTACTTGAGTCTATCAATTGATCAATACTTCGCTTTTTTCCCCACTACAAATCAGTAGTGTACCAAATGTAAATGTACGTATTGTGAAAATGAGTCAATTTCAGAATAATATATATTATATGTTTTTATAATTATTGATGCATCAATGTGTTTATCAAAGTTACTAAAGGTGCAGATCGTTTTAAATACTTTGTATTAGCTTTACATAGCTTGTGAATGTACTCCAGATGAGACTAAAGTCTTGTTTTAGTGTTGATTATATTTCACATTATTAATCCAAATCGGCAAAGCTACTAAAGGTATTAAATAAATGTAGTGGTCAGTGGAGTACTTTTAGTACACAATACAGCTCTGAATTGTAGAGGGGTAGAAGTACAAAGTAGCATCAAATGTAAATACTCAAGTAAAGTACAAGTCTCTCAAAAGTGTACTTCAGTATCGTACTTCAGTAAATGTACTTACTTTCCACCTCTGCTAACCAGTAACCATTATAAATGTATACAGTGTTTATTAATAGTGTGTGGACAAGCTAACGGCTACTAACGTTAACTCACCATGTATTAAACAGCTAATATCTCTCAGATTGGCTAACGTTAGACTGCTGGACTTTAACAGAGGACTGTTTTTGAGTCTCTGTTTTTACAAGTTGTTATATATAGCTAGTTGTTAGCCTCAACCGGCTGGAACCAGCAACACCTCCACTCAGTTCCGTTTACACTGCAGAGAGCTAGCAAGTACAGAATGTGCAAATGCAGGCGTTAGCTAATATTAAAAGCTGAGTTGATTGACAAAATCACGTACGTAACTTACGCTGTCTGAACCCACTTTGAGTTGCAGTATAATCCATTTGGACCGTTAGGATTGCAGCAATAGATGTAGGTTCACAGACTCAACTACGATGCAGATGATGTCACTAGTTAGCAAGCTACGGGGCGAAGAAGAACATCTGACACGGAAGTAAACTGTTTCTGCTTCTTCTTCTTCTTTAGTTTAAATTACACACCTCAAACCAACATGAGAGGTTAATACCGCCACCTACTGTTTCCCAGCGTCACAGGATAAATAAATAATTCCTAACTTTTTTTATTTATTTAAAACATCCAGAGGTCGGAAAAGTACTCAGATCTTGTTACTTTTGTATACTGCAGGGTCACACCTGGAGTAGTGAATTTTACTCCAGGTGTGACTTTAGTCATTTTTAAGTGTTGTTTTTATTTCACATCATTATTCCAAATCAGCAAAGTAACTAAAGGTACAAAATATATGTGCACAATTTGCCTCTGAATTGTAGTGGGGTAGAAGTACACAGTTAGGATCAAGTGGAAATACTCAAGTAAAGTACAAGTACTGTAGGCCTATCTCAAATTGGACTTAACTACAGTATTTGAGTAAAACTTAGTTACTTCCCACCTCTGCCTTCTACCTATTTCTACTACTAGATGTGTTTTTATTCATGTAATATTTTACCTCAAATTGGCCCCATTCCATATTAAGCTTTCTCATTTCATCAGCACAGGCTTTTCCTTACCATTACAACCCTTACATTGTTGTGAAACTTTACTTTTCACAGTGTTATTGTAATTCAGCAAATGTTATTTAGTGTACGTGTACGCAATTGTTATGTACTTGTACTTTATACTCTTTTTTTTTGTGCTAGTTTTTGCTTCTACAGCACATTTCAGAGGGAGAAATCTTACTGCAATCCATTATAGACCCAGCTCCACTTCTAACTACAACAAAAAAAGTACTGATTACATGTTAATACATTAAATATTAAAGTTTCATTAAAAAAAACATTGTCAAGGGCCATTCTCCATAATAAGAAAGCTTTGCTTAGTTTTATATTACCAGTATATTGTGTTGCTTCGTCATTTATGGTCCCTGCTTGATTTGCAGGTTTTGTATGATTTACTTTGTTTTCATATGTGTCACTGAGGGATTTTCCACACACAGACGTAACATCTATTTTTGAAACACAAGCAGCCACATTCCTGTATCTAGGAGTTACACAACAGTGATAAATATTCAATAGGTCATGGACATTGTTTTTTCTTTCTATAGGACAGAATACAAATGTAAATACTATAAGTCTGCAATCACACTGGTTCTTGTTGTAAAGAAAATTGTGGGTATCCATGTGTGACTAATTGACACCCCACAACCAAAAAAGTGACATAATAAAATGGGTCTCATCATCAGACTGAATTATCAACAATTATTTGATGGATTGATTTGAAATGTGTTTCACACATTAATGTTACCCAGAAGAAAGAGAATAGTAGAGAATAACTTCATATGAGGGCTTCTCCAATACTCGCTTTTTGCTGTTTCTCTGTAACCTTTTATTCAATTTTTTCTTCTCAATAAGTTCCCAGAAAAAAAATCATGTTAATCATCCTCTTATGGGTAGTAATACACGCCTCCTTGCAATTGCCCTATATTTATTTCCTGGAAACATTTGCATATTATTACTTTCGGTTAATAGAATGTGTGTCATACTCGAGTGTTGACATTTAAACAAGGGAGATGGAATGCTGCCAACAGAAGAACAAAGAGCTAAACACTCGTACTTTATGTGACTCCGAAGAGGATCAGATCTCATGAGCCTGCCTGAGAAGATAGAAGTGTTTTCCATATTCGAGTGTGTGGACTCCATATCTGTAAAACCATGGCCCTAGTGTTCAGAGGCAGACAGAAGTCAGAGGCAGACAGATGGCAAGGAATCAACATACAGGTAAGTGCCCCTTAATGCCATGTATTATTTTGTTCAATACTTATATTTTAAGTGTTTGTTTGATATTTTCTTATTTCAGCCTTTAAATACCATTGAATTGTTGAAAAGAAAATACAACTCAAAGATCCGTCTGAAAAAAAACAAAAACTAAATGTATCCAGGTTACTGCTTTTTGAACAATTTCTATAGATCATCCACTTATCAACAGAGATATCATTTTTTAGATGTTGATATAGTTCTAGTGATAAAGATCCTAAAATAGAAAATATATTGAAGAAATCACTGCCATAGCCAACCACTAAAAGGGATTCTCACATTGTTTTGCAGGTCTTGACCCAAATGAAGAAATACGAATGGTGCTTATTGGAAAGACAGGAAATGGGAAGAGTGCATCGGGAAACACCTTCCTAAATCGAAAGGCTTTGACATCAGTTCTCTCTCTGTGCTCTGTGACGTCGGAGTGTGAAAAGGCCAAAGGAACGGTGGATGGACGCAGGGTTGCGATCATTGACACACCAGGAATTTACGATACAAAGTAAAGAGAAGAAGAGGTGGTCAGAAAGTTGAAAGAATGCATCTCTTTCTCTGCTCCTGGTCCCCATGCGCTCCTGATTGTGGTCAAGTTGGGCAGATTCACAGAGGAAGAACAGAAAACTGTCAAACTGCTGTGGCAGGTGTTCGGTGACAAAGCTGAATATTACTCCCACCCTGGTCCTGTTCACTCATGGTGACCTCCTGGGACGCACAAGGTGTGAAGACTTTTTCAGAAAAAGTCAACCGCTTAGCCACTTGATTGCGAAATGGAACGGTTGGTATCATGGCCAGTGCCGAGCAGAAACACAGAGAAGAAGAACAACTGAGGTTAATCTTGGAAGGCGAACAGGTGATAAAGACTATCAAACAAAATCAAGAAAGAAGGCTGAGAAGAAAAACAAATTAATTGAAACTGGCATGATTGTAACAACTGCTGAAGTGGGCATTGCAATCGGTGCTGCAGCAGGCTCTGTTGGAGGTCCAGTTTGCATCGCCTTAGGAGCAGTGGGGGGGGGGGGGGGGGGTTGTTGGGGCTGTGGTGGGGGTCTTCGCACCAGCTGCAGTCAAAGCTTTGAAAACAAAAGTACTGTACAATAATTTAAATGTATACTGCAAGGCAAGGCAAGGCAAGGCAAGTTTATTTATATAGCACTTTTCAACACAAGGCAATTCAAAGTGCTTTACAAAAAAATGAAAGACATTAAGAAAATGGCATTTAAAATCAGTCATTAAAAAGAAAAGCTAATAAAAGAAACATTAAAAGAAAAAATACATAGTTTTGCAGTGTGCAGAAGAAAAGGAAAGTACGGAAAAAGAACACTTCAAAATGTGTAACTCAAGGTCCTGCAGATACTTAATACATACTTACAAATAGTGTAACTTAAAGTTGCACTAATCAATATTAAATATAAACAATGAAATAAACCTATAGATAATTATCACAGAAATCTGCAGGTCCCATCAGCTTGACAAAAACATTTTAGCTTCATTGTTTTGGTTTACCAACCTGTGGCTCCATCGCTCATGTTTTCATTGACAATTCTCTTATAAATCCCCTGTGCTGTACCTGTTCATAACTACATTCTGTCCGCTAAAGATCCAGGTTCATCCCTCAGGTGTTGGTGGAGACCAAACCAGAGCAAAAAGTGCAGTGAATATTGGATTTAATATGTTGTGTTAGAAACATGACTCCGAATGAAGATTATGCCTCTTCTCAATGTGTAGGCAATACATTAATGAACCTTCAATGCAATTTTTAAAACAATATACTACAGTTTCTGAGTAACTTCGCTGGTATTTTGTAGTGGATATAACTTTGTTAAATTGTTTTACTTTGTGAGTTCCCTCAACAGTAAACCAGATTTGCGGACAGTGCAGTGAGAGCAGACAAAGAGCAGCTTTTGGTATTTGAGCATCTGTTCATATGTGTGCATGTATCTGTGTGTGAAGCCTTTGGGGAGGCAAGTAACAGTCCGTCTTTTTTTTAGTATATATGTTTTTCTTTCTATGTCAAAAATCTGTTATAGGCAGATGGGAAGTGGATGTGTAAAGAATTGTTCATAATGAGCAGACACACAGAAACGCTGCAGGCAAATAAAATAGTAAATTGTACAAACGGTTTGATAATAGATACATAAATGTGAAAAAATGAAAGAAATACCTGTCTTTTTATCAGTCCACATTTGTCCTATGTCTCTCTTTTGTTCAAAACCACTTATTAGTGTCTCACTCTCTCTGCTGACAGCTGGACTCACCAGCCCTCAGGAAGAATGACCATCTCTCCTAAAATGGACTGTACTGTGCGTAAAGGGACACACATTGCTTTAAAGCAGCGCTGACTCACATGCACATGCCTACACACTCATATAGGGCATACAAATGTGCAGTGTTTTTCTCACTCTTACTGCTAACACACACACAAAGTCCCCAACATGAACTATTTTTGGGGTTTTCTCATGCGGTAGTAACTGCTCCAAAGGCCACAGAGTACAATAGGGGTCTACAGTTAACAGCTTGCTGTGCTGTGACATTAGAGACACATAAGTGGCTTGGGGTGAAGCTGTCTTTAGAAATTAAATTCAATAACTCGGGAAGCTCATTTCAAGCACAGACAAGCAACAAAAAAAACGCTGCAAGCCTGGCAGTATCTGAGCAATGCTGCATTTTCTCTGTTCTCTAATGGGTTGCTTCTGTGTTGGATCCTTTTTTTCAAATGTTCTCATGTAATTTGCACCTAAAAAAATATACACTTTATACACCACACAGGGTCCTGGATAGTGAAGTAAGTTTGGTTTTGTACATTTTGACAACAAAACTACCTTTTCTTGTTGTGCTTCAGGGCACAATTTATATTTGCCCACAAAACCTGCTGTAAATTCCGAAAAATTCAACATTCTGTAACATTTTATATAAAAGCAAAGTGTGAGAATGAGAACAGGGTGGATTATTGTTGATGTATGATTGTGTCCTGTCGCTCTGTGAAGTGTGTGTCTTCAAATTCTCATTGTTTTCTTCTGTCTGTTAGGTGTCACCATCACTTCACATGGCTAACACATATATTAACAGAAATGTTGATTATTATGCATTGCCCTCATAAATTAATGAAATGATAAGGTTCACTGAAGCATTAATTTCACTAGGAAGACAAAAGGTATTGGCTTTTGTTAGCAACAGGTTTAATTTGTATATGATAGTAATTAATATAATGAAACATTGATAGTTGACAAAGGTTTGAGTCTAATACTGCCACCAGTTGAGCCCCATGCCCCCGGTACCGGGTGCATGCCTCCTCAGGGCAGCGAAGGCAAACCCAGACAACACACCACGTAGCTTTATGGAGCGAAAACGGCAAATATGTCTTACTGATCAAAAGTTGTGTTCAATGGCATTACAATGATAAAAACGCTGCTGAAGGTTAATCCAATGTCTCTGTGTCCCTTTGAAATGATTACTGATATCCATCATCATATTTATGGCTATAACCTAGTGTTCAGTTTTCAGTTTTCAGAGCGTAACATAGCTTTCGGTTTGGACAAGCTGTGTGCGCATCACTCTCACTCCTCAATGGTAACGTGTAGGTGGATTTAGGAACATCCCTCTCGATTCTATTGGCTGTAACGGTTCAAAATCGACCGAGTGGGGCCAGAGATATGGCAAATACACCCCCCAAATGACCCCAGAAGTGGTTTTCTTTTTGCTAAACCTCTCTAAAAAGGTCAAATGTCACTTGTTTTGCATCAATCTTGATACAGGGTACTTATTATATGTTATAGTTTGGATTCCTAAAGCTTTTAGTCTACTAACCCGTCATTCAAGGGTAGTTTTCACTTTAAGTAATGTTCTTTGTTGGACGGACACTATAATTGTTGTTGTTGCTATGTTAAATCTGAATTTACTTTAAAATAAAAAAAAATCTATATTGATTCTGACTTTTTTCTACATCCAACTCACAGGTTTATCATTTATTTGAGAACAAAGATTATTAATGTACCCCTTTTAGAAGTGAAGATATAGTCATTTGTTCTGGGAATGTCATTTTCGAGCATGAGACCTGAAAAACAGGCTTGGGGCTTAACTGGTTAATGTTAAGACAATTATAAATATTAAATCCTAAATAGAATGTTACCATAATAAATCAAGTGTGCAGATGTTAATAAACTGTTAATTTAATAAATAGAGTTCGTTCCAGAAGCTGAGCAACCCTCTCCGCCCAGATGAATCACAAAGCTAGGTTGAAAATCAGAGTCAGGATTCAGCGGGATGAGGTGGAGCTATTAAACCCTAATGGTGTCACATTATAACTGATCTCTAAAGGAAATTATTTATTAATCATAATAAATTAATTAGTTGGAACGTATAAACCCTTTTATGAGCCTGGATGCAAGAGAGACAAATATAGATACACAAACACATGCATGAAGAACATGGTAATGTATACATCTGAATGTATTTTCAGATTGGGATGAATAATTCATGGATTATGAAGTTCATACAAAAGAAAGTGGGAGCATGAAGAGGCACGGGGTAGCATTGTCAAAAGAGCTTACATATGAAAGTCACACCAGCATTAATTATTCTGCAGGGTCTGTCTGGCATGCTTCAAGCACAAGTTTACCCCCCCCAACATACATCCAAACAGAAAGAGAGAGAGGGAGATATGCCGAGTGAATAAAGTCTTCAATGAAGCATGAAAAGCGTTCACAACTGCACTCACCCAGCGAAGCACAGCACTGTTTCAGAGATCTCCTTTTACTGCTGTCAACACTTATACACCCTCAAGCTGGCAATCATCGATCCAGGCATAATGGAGTTATCACTGGTGGCAGCACAGGTAAGGAAGCGGAAATACGTTTAACCATTTCAGTTCTTACTTCTAGGACTTTCAGGCAATCAAGTTGAAATGCTTCTTCTTTTTTTCTTTTTACAAATAATGTACAGTAGCCTACTATTTCTGTTTTTGGAGGGCAGCAAGAGTATCATTATTGTTTTTACTTTAATTAGACTGTTTAACCAAGATCAGCAAAGGACAGCAGGGCCAATATGTTGCTGCATGTGTGCTGTCATTTATTCTGTATTGTAAGTGCTTTGTTTGTTTTTTAAGTGTGACAGTTTTTTTTAACATCTCCTTCAGACAAAGTAATTAAAACCCGCAATCTCACAATAGTCATGAAATCCTTCGGGTCATGTATGATAACACAGTATGTATTGTTGGATGTAAGTGGATAGCAGAGTCGACACAAAGTAGATTCTACATGGTCTATTTTTATCAGCCAGAGAATGCCACTAAAGTGACTTTGGAGTACTGCACGCATGACTCACGGGAGCATTAAAAGTTTTTGTATATTTGTAAAGTAGATATTTGCATGGGAGATTTATCATTTTAGACAGTACACTCATACAAAGATGATCCAGTCGCAGACTGGAAAGCTTCTCCAGGAGAAGACATGCGAGTAAAGGCTCACACATCATTCAACTGAGTCATACAAGGCTGCTGTGTTCCTGACATCTTAACAACCTTCAGACTGAGAAGGGGGAAGCCTCTGTGAGCCATAAACACATGTACTGCATTTACTGTAGGATGAGAGCCATTTTGGGTAGATTTAGTTGTCTGTTTACTTATCATTTCAAAGTTTAACAGATGTATCGTTAAGGCTATTTGCCTGACTAAACTGAATATTGTATCAATACTATATTTCTTACGGTATATTATGCTGCTTGATTAAATATAATTTGTATCATTTAAACAACAGCATGCATATACACTAGGGTGGTCATTAGTGCCATGTACATTTTCAAATTCATTTATTTTAAGCTCCAACCACCGGAATTCGTTATGATAGTCAAGAAAACTCTCCTGGTGAATTTTATCAAAATTCCAACAGCATTTACCCCTCCCTCATCAACCTTGAAGTTTAGCCTCATGTAGGGTGGTCCTTAAAAATTGAAAGTCGGAAAGTCTAAGCTCCAACCCCCAGAATTCATTCTATTAGTCAATAAAACTCTCCTGGTGAATTGGTTCCTCAATCTGACAACATTTACCCCCCCCTCATCAAACTTGGCTGCCACACCAGCAGCCACGGTGCCAGGGGCGGTTCTAGGAGGGGGGGCCAGTGCCCCCCTAACACTGACTTTGGACCCCCCTGTGGCCCCCCATAACATTTTTTATGATTAAACGATTTATTGGCTGACGGAATAGACGGAAGTAGCGATATTTGGCTGCATGCCCCCGGACCCCCCTAGAGAAGGTTAGGTCCACCCCCAAATAAAGCAGGTTCAAATAATTAAATTGCATACATTTTCTTTTAGTAAACACTGAAAACGGGTCCCACAGACCCAAACAGCACACAAAGGTAAGCATATAATAATGTGCAATGAAACAAATACCAATAACTGTATTGCATTGTTTTCTTAGGTGTATGCGCAATTACTTCATACTGTCTTTGTCTTTTTCGTCCCGCATTTATTGTGCCCCCCTCAGAAAATAACTGGCCCCAGCCTGGCCCCCCCAGTCAAATTGGTCTAGAACCGCCACTGCACGGTGCTGCAACTGAGGCTAAACTTCAAGGTTGATGAGGGAGGGGTAAATGTTGTAAGATTGAGGAAATTCACCAGGAGAGTTTTCTTGACTAATATAATGAATTCTGGGGGTTGGAGCTTAGACTCTCCGACTTTCAATTTTGAGGACCACCCTAATATACACTCAATTTTGTATTCCAACATTCGTATGACATTCTTTACAAAATGAGGGAATTTCATTTTCAAGACATTATTAGCCAATGCTAACAAAATAGATAAATGATTCTGGTTTGTTTGTTTCTTCCTCAAAGTCACTGCAGCAATCTCATCATCGCTCTTCATTGTGGTGAAACATGTGTGTCCTATTTCTCTCCGTCTCCTCTGACCTATAATGTGGAGCCTCAGCTAGCCTCAGGGCAGAGCTTTACAACTGAGGCCCTTTGTTGGTTGACAAGCTTTGCAGCCTATGGATATGTTGTGTTTGCTGTACTGTAGCCTTCAAGTGCAAGTAGTGTTCGAGTGGTTTTCCTTTATATGTCAGAAATAAATATGGATGATAGTTTGGTGAAGAGATTGGTTTGCTACAATTGTGTATTTAACCAGTCACTTTTCTGCCCATGTCCGCTGCTACTGCACTGAAACTGTACTTTGAACATTTAAAATATATTATTAACATTTTAAATTGTATACCCCGTTTATCTAGGCCCTTGTTTTGTTTTATGTATATATGTCACACTGTGGGACTGCGGGAAACGTTATTTCGAGATTTCTGGATGCATAACACATGTAGTAATTTTGACAATAAAGCTGACTTTGACTTTTTTGACTTTGACTAAATAAGAAATATTTTTTATTAAATGTCCTTTGATATCAACAAATATTTCCTGCAAGTAAAAGAGTAAGATACGTTTGTGATGCAAATTGAAGTGAATATTTTAAAAATTATAGGTTTGAGAATTATAACTTGACAAATGTCAATGAGAGCCATTCAACATATACAACTGCCAACTGTGATCATACCACCTAATTAAAAATAAATACATTCATGACAAGTGTAAAGTGGTGTAAGTAGAGTTGAGAGTGATAACATTTGAAGCCAAACACAAGATAATGTTATTGAGATTTAGCTTGTACTGAGCCACCATTTATGCATAGCTAAATAAAAGGTGAGGAGTGTATACATGTATCATATCACTTAATTACATTTCTGATTAAATAGCAATTACAATGTATCTAATCTTAATCCATGCTGTCAATCAGTGAGCTGCATGCTTAAGTGGTAAATCATTCAAATGTAAATGTTTTCCCACTTCCACTTTTTGTAGACTCTGAGATTTAAAAACCTTTGAAAAATAAAAATACTTCATGATGCTAAGGTGCATCAAGAACCGTGTTTTATACCAAACAGAAACCTAGAAGATGTTTTGACACAGGCAGCAGTCCTGTTGTGCCGAGTTAGAAACCTATGTGTACTCTGTCCAGCTGTGCAGATGTGATAGCACGTCCCACATGATAACCATCTGCTCAAAGGTACTAAATCAGCTGGATAGCTGTGCAAATACTGGAAAAAAACGTTACAGTCTTCTCAAAGGTTTTTCACATTCAAATTCAGAATAACAGGCAAAATCGTGTCTCTCTTGATGTCTGCACAGATACAGTATGTAGGCCACTTTTTAGGCTCCTGGAGAAAGCTGAATTTACCTTTTAGTTCCCTAAATGTTGTCACTGAGCCTGTCTACTCCAGACGTGAACCCTGTCCAGCTGATGGAGTTTGATGGAAAGCCTCATCTGATAGCCATCTGTTCTCAGATAGTTAATCAGGTGGGCTCAATATGTGGTCTTTAATCACCCTGTGCTAACTGTCTCTCTCTGCACACTTTGCAGGCAACGCCTTAACGTTCCTAGTAAAGAAACGCACCTTCAAACTTTGTCTACAGTACAATACAATGAAAGGGAGGCAGTTATTGCATTAAATTGCATCACTACATTTCAGATTAATGTCTTTATAGCTCAGATTTCATCATGAAAGCATTTCATATTTTAGTTTTTTTATGTCAACATACAAATGCTATTTCTCCTTCAATACCTGAAGAAAAGTCCTTGACCGAGACACTGAGCTCAAACACGAAGCAAAGGCTGACCTTGTGTTGCTGACTCTTTTTCGATACAAAGCTTCTTTTTTGTCTGGGAGTATATGTTAGGTTGGCCTTAATTAGGACGTGTCAATCAAAGTGTGGTTGATGGAGAGTTAGGTCAGATTACCATCTGCTAAAGAGTTTATCAGGTACTTCAGGGGGACATCTCTTTGACTCAGGCGGCTGATCCGATTAATCTTGAAGAGCTCTTTCTTTTTTGAGTCAGTCTAAAAAGCCTCTTTGTGCCATACTACTTCTTTATACTAGTTTTTCTTCTAAGCAATAGGCGCTCAAACACAGTTAGCATAACTTTCCTGTCAGTGTGTGTAAAATACAGTAAAGTTGGAATGCTGTATGTTGTAGGATTACAAGGCAAAACCATGCACTTAAGGTCTTATGGAGTCATTTTTACTTAATTATTTAGTGTAAAAAAACGTATCATTAGATAGCGATCTAGCATGACAGTATGAGCGTTCATTCTAAGGTAGCATTGATTATTTGGACCACATGGAGACTCAAATAAATAGTTATCTCAGCTTTCTTCTGTAAAGGTCTACAAATTCATTCTTAGCTACATCCTGTGATTAATAGAGGAAATAGCCATGTCATGCATTCTCTGAAATACCAAGACTTTTCATTAATCAGATCCTGAGGTGTTCATTTGTAAAGGGATACCTTTGTAGCTGCCTTGTTTTGTATCTTGACATGTGTAACACAACATTTTGGTCTGTAACTAATTGTTTGACATCTTACACAGCTCTTTGCCTTACCTGTGTGCTTCTAACTGCAGAGGTGCTAAGTAGTTTGGATAACACTAATGCCTACAGTATATGGATATGTATCCCATGCTCGATAACACATCTGAAGAAGAAGATGAATATTCAACTTATTGTCATTACGTAGTACAGGTACTATGTAACGAAACGGTTTCTCTGCATTTGACCCATCCTAGTGTTAGGAGCAGCGGGCTGCCATTATGTACGTCGCCCGGGGAGCAGTGTAGGGAACAGTGCCTTGCTCAGGGACACCTCGGTAGCACTTGGTCTTTCCGGGACTTGAACTGGTGACCTTCCAGTTGCCAAGCCAAGTCCCTATGGACTTCGCTCCACCTTTAAGAGGAACCTTTCTGAGTGATATCCAGGCTGGTATATTCATCTGGTGCCTCAATGTGGGAACTGTGATAGCGTCTTTAGAGCGTCTGTTCCTTTATTATATCAGAGTTGAGATAACTTGTATGATAAACAGGGGTTAAGACTTTGCTGAACACATTAGGCATACAGTACAGGCAAATGAGTCACCAATGGCACGCATAGTACAGTATAAGCTGTAATTCTGGGTTACCCATTCAGCATGGATGGCATGACAGATTAGACACATACTCACACGTGTACATGTATTATGTTCGGACTCAACTGCACTTTTATTATGTAAATGAGGGAATTGTCAACCCACGCTTCACTACAGGGATCAGTTTGTGCCTTTATGAAGAGATTGTTTGGAGAAATGTCTTATCATAGCGAGTAACACTCATATTTAAGTCATTTTTATTAATGACAGTACACTGTATATACAAATACATTGCATTTACAGTTTAGTTTAATTTTCTGATTTCATAAAACATTTGTTTCAGAAACTGACTAAAATAGCCTTTTCCTTTCCAGAGTAAATCCAACGATTTGATCTAGGAAAAGAAGATTAGATACAGTAGTAGCATTTTTATTATGGTAGATTTTGCAGTGAAGTGTATTGTGTGAGTTAAAGCTTATCTTATGGTACATTTAATCATGTTGCTAAAGCTGTGCATTTGAAACAGCCAACAGGGCAGCTCATCCTCTGTTACAGCACCTTTGTTACAATCTCTGGAATAAGATTATGGAACAATCGTTGTAATGCTAAAAAACAACAATGTCGATAGACGGTAGGAAACGTGAGACCACCTACTGTCTCCTGTGTTGCAGTCCATGTTTTGTTCATAGACTGTATATTATAAGTAAAAAGTCACTGTGAAATTATTTAACTTGGAATCCCTGAGTTTGGCATTTTGGAAGTGGCCAAAATGTGGTTGGATTGTTGTAATCAGCATTGCGTGGAGCAAAGTACAACCAAAAACGCTTTTTTTCTGACAAACAAAATATTACAATTAACTCTCATGAACTGGAATCACACTGAAAGGGTTAAAGTTCAAGAAGATAACACCCAGAGACCAGATAGCACTGTGTGGTAACGACCTGTCAATCACACGGTAGCCACTTTCCAAAGCATACACAGCTTGATCGTCTATTTTACTCCAAATAGGAGCATTATTAAAAAAATTAAACACCATTTGGTATTGAAAAATACATGAAAGTTAAGAGCAAAAATGTATCAGGACCTCCTCACTATGTGGACTTGTCCGTCTATAGGAATTTCACCAGACTTATTTCTCCTGTCATACTTCCTATTGCCACTCGAGGGCTTCGTCCCTTAAATGTAAAAGTCATTAACATATTAACACTCGCAATAAATATGGAAACCTTGGCACTTACAACCAATTAATCACATTACCAAGTTTGACCCAAACATCCTCCGGTACTTCCTGTCGCTATCAGTGCAAGCTACATGTATTGCACTGACATGAGACCACTGACATCAGTAAGCAACAGCACACTTAATCCATAACAAATGGCAATTGCGCTTTAGGTGTGGTACAAACAGAGGATAGGCATTTTGCTTAACCAACCGCGAGCCAGTTTCTTGAAGTTGCACTCTATAGGAGATAGTAGACAAGGTCACCACTCGAGGAATATGAAAGCGGCAACAATTATACGATACAGTGTGATACCCTTTGATGCCCGCACATTATACTGAGGGGAATCACAGCAACATCTCTCCGAGACAGCAGGCTTATTGATGCTTTAGCAAAGTGTTGGAAAACCATCTGACTTCATGCCAATCATTCAGAAATCATGTTATTCTTAAAAAGTAAAATATCTCAGATTTCTCAAACTAGTTTGTCAGTCGTTTCTTTATAACAACACTATTGTAAACCTGGGATGAATCATGATTACTAAGAGATTATTATTGTGATTAATGCAACTACATTTTTGATTGATTGAAATGGTTAGAACAGAGCCTCCTGCCAGAAATGAGTAGACACCATTACGTGGCACCTTCAACCAAGTAGGGATACCCATTTGCACCTCTAATGAATGTGTGTGTGTGAGGGGGGGGGCATGTTTTGAAGTGCGAAGGGTCTTATGAAAGCTGGATAAGGTCACTTAATGATGTCAGTGAATGCTGTTCTCTGCTCGTCTGTCAGGCTCTTAAGCCTCCAGCGAAACTGTGCAAAGACTCAACCAGCCATGAGAACAAGCCTCCCTCTCTCTCTCTCTCTCTCTCTCTCTCTTTCTCTATAGCACTATTTTTCTTGCTTACAATAACCTACAGAACGGACACCTTCGCCTTCTCACGCTCGTCTCCTCTCTTGTTCTCCTTCGTCTTCCTTCCTCTCCCTTAGTTATTCTTGTTCCCTCCATCCTTGACATGAATCCAGCTAAAGTCCCCTCTGGACATTTTCTAGCAGCAGTATTTTCTTTTCATCTCACGGCTCAATAACTTGAAATAATGGAAAATATGTTTAGTAGCTTCTACTTTTTTATTTAGGTTTGCTTGGCGTCCATTATTTTAGGTTAAAATCATATTTTTAGAGCTGCTTTAAAATGAACTCTTTAAAATAAGCTTTCATTCATAAGATGCACTGCCAGCAGAAGAAAGTATCTGCAGACCTTCAAAGTCATTTAATTGAAAATTAAAACATTTAATTGAATTCAATTGTTTCCAATGTTTTGACAGATTATTTTTAAACTACTGTAGGTTTCATTTGGTGCAAATCTGTACAGTAAGTCAGGGTCACTGAAGGCAATGATCATTTTAATTCAGTCAAGTTATAAAAAGACCCACATTAATTAAAATATAAGTTTTATCAGTACATACATCACTTACATGTCATACTTCATTTTAGTTTTGATTACTCATGATTTTTAGATGGCATTTTGGCGTTTTGTTCATATGTTATTTAAGAAGTATCTAATTACTCAACACAAACATATTCTCTCTGTCAAGACATTTTTGGACAGGATTCATTTCAACACTGGGCTGGGCTGTTTTATTTTATAGCTTATGAATGAATAATAGTTATTAAATGATGAGTGTGGCTAAGGAATAACAATCCAC
>CALSBZ010000003.1:4375183-4387196 GCA_943591055.1 Gobionotothen gibberifrons | reverse complement strand
CCACACACACACACACACACACACACACACACACACACACACACACACACAGATACGCAGGTGCATGCCATATGTACATGTATGCATTTATGACACACGCAGGAAGCTTCTTTTTAGGTTAAATTACTTTGTTTCGTGCTTGTCCACATTGTCCCAGATGTGAACACAGAAAAGCTGATCATCCCGGTGCCTCAGCAGGCTGAGTCGACTGCCATGTGCTCACATTGCTGTTCGTTCAAATCAGATTTAGGATTTCTGTCGCGTCATAACCTCAGTCACCCTGTCGTTCTGTTTGCAATTGAGTTGCTTTCCAGTAAAGAAGAAGTTTGAGAAATACATTTTTTTAAATGACTGTACAAGTTGTCATAAAAAAAGCCTTATGCTTCACTGAACCATCATCGAATTCCTCTTTAAAGTACTAGAAAATACATCAATTTGGAAAAGTCGTGCTTGCTGCACTGTAAACATTGTCAGAGTTCTCGTTATCTGTCCACGAATATCAGTTTCTAGATATGGCTGGTTGTGGCTGTTTGATTCAGTTGGTGTTTAATAATTTGGTCAAAAGTCTCTAAACAGTTTTGGGCAATGTTGACATCAATGTTAAAATACTGTAGTCTGTGCTGCGTGAGTCTACGAACATCAGCTGTTTTACAGATGAATGCGTATCCTAGAAAACTCTTCGGTGACACACAATACACCTATTTACACACCTTCACTGGTGTGATCTGTCTCTCTACGTCCCCCCCCCCCCCCCCCCCACACACAACAGAAAAACCAGAATGCCTACATCTGTGTCACCCACATGGTCTCCCAGTTTGCACTCAACCCTCTACTTTCACTGGGAGGGATCTCTCTCTGCTCTCTCACTATCTCCCTCCCACATGAAGTTCAGTCTCTGGCTCTCATGAAGCTCTGCTTGCTCCCTTACTCTCAGACGCACTCAGCCTGAGTCAGAGTGTGGGACAGGACAGACAGGAACACCACAACTGATCTCTTTCTTCACATACAGCCGGCAGTAGGTACCACTCTCTTTTCTTGCTTCATGTTTGTGGCTTCTTGATATTTAATTAAGATGCTCTCTTTAATCTCTTCTAACAGAACACAAACTGTAGGCATCTATTTAGGTAATTATTGTTAATTATTGTCCAGCATGAAGTAGCAGGGAAACTAAAATGATAGCAATTGATAAGTTTAAGTTGATAACTTTTATTACTAAATTTTCTTTCCATCTACATATAATATTTAAAACATCAGGTCGTGCATAAGGTTTTCTATAAGCTCAAAGATGTGTAGTAAAACCAGCAGTCTAGCCTCTCTGTAATGATGCTGTGATGTGAGCAACAAACAACAGCAAAAAGATCTCCAGTTTCAGCTTCAGATTTGTCATGGGGCAACAAAGTCTTATTTTCATTTCTGTTGAAATCACAATTTATATTTAGGGCACTGTTTGTGCTGCTTCTGGCTAATTGTATCTTAACAACTTTATGAAATCACTGTTTTACTATGTGGCTGCTGAACGGGACAGACTTCGACTGATGCAGCTGGTGTCAGTTTTCCATAACACTGCTGCCTGGTATGTTGTTAAAATAGCGCCAATCCATTATATGAGGAGTCACCTTTATATTTTGGTTTTGTTAATTGTGTCCTGGTTTTACTTTTTTGTCATGCATAGGTCTGCAAATATATTTAAATAGCATATTATTGGTGACGGTTGCACTGTAAAACAAATTAAATGTTTGTTTAACATTTCCATTTTCTGAAACAAATTACATTCTTCTTTACGGGTTTCGGTGCCTTTGCAGATTGCTTCTAAAAGGATCCTATCAATCTCTTTCAATCAAGTAAAGATACAAAGTAGTTAGTAAATAGCAGATGCAGTGAAACTGTAATGAGATCCTTATATAACTGTAACTTTAGTCTAAATTGCCGCTTTTTGATGGTACTGAGAAGTATACCCTCTCACTGTAATAACTTATTAATGTAAGCAGCTGGTTTATTGTTAAGTGGCTAAGTAATTCTTAACAATCATTCATGTAATAACTCTTGCACATACTCATGCTTGCTGCTGTTTTTGTTGATGACCTTTCTGTTCTGTTTTACTCACAGAATGAGACACAGCTTCAAGGCAGATGCTTTTTTATTTGAGAAGGTGAACTAGTTCAGTTCTCTTCCTTTGCTGGAAATGGTTTGGTTCCCATGGTGCGATTGTCTATATAATTATATAGCCATCCATCATGGTTGGGTGCTTTAAGTTCTTACAAACTAGCATAAGAAGTTTGTTCGTTGTTTTTTTCTTCACTCATGATAAACCCTGGGAGGCAGTTAATTAAATATACATATTAAGTGGCTGATGTGAGAGCTCTTAAAGTGTTCTCATAAAGTATGCTGCCATATATAAGCAGTTGCAACATTTTAGGGTTTTCTTTCACCTACCAAGAAACACATGCACACACACAACCAGTGGTTGTGTATTATATGGGATGGGATGAGACAGTTGTTCATGAATAATGATGGAGAAAGGGAAATCATTTGAAATTGAATATACATTTTGCAAGGCCAAGTATCCATACCAATAGTTTGGCAATCTAATTTATTTATTTATACTGTTTGAACATACCCAAAAAGTTTACGTTTAATTATTTAAATAACAATTATTAATGTGGGAAATCACTCACTGGACTTTGATTTTCATCCATCCTTTTTTATTACAGTCTATATGTTCCTTCAAGTTACAATGGTAATTATGCATTTGAACCAAGATGCAGTGGCCATGTGGTGTCAGATAACCTCATGTCATGTCACCAGAGATTTGACTCCTCTTTTAAAATAGGTCAGTAGTAAAGTATTTGAGGTTAAATACCTCTACCCCCCTCTGAATGGAAGCGCTTTAAGCACCAGGAAAAGCGCTATATAAATCAAATGTATTATTATTAGTATTAAAGACATTACCTATGACTAAAATAAGCACTTACTGAGCTTTAGCAATGGGTTTGTGATGATGGGTTTCCTTTGTAATATTTAGTGGTAACACAGGTAAAACTGATATGCTTTTACTCCCCTCAGTATGAAGGGTTTCCTTAGTGAGAGTTTTCCCTAAAGTCACATCTGGGTGCAGAGATAGGCTGGAAGAGGACACAAGAGAAGCACTAAAAGCATTTTGGGTCAAACTGAACCTGATGCTTGAACAATTCCAGAGCAACAAACAAATCTATTTACAATCACAGGTTGTTGACCTCAGCTGCAAACACAAAGGCACATGGTGTCAGTGCATTGGTATAATCCATGTTCATATTGTTTAATACATTTTCCAACCTCTCTTTTGATTCAAGTGGGCTCTGCCTGCCTTACTATAAATACATGAAATAGTTTATTATAATACATTTTTAATCTGCTGAGATTTCATATATAAACTATTGTAGCATAACGAATATAAAAAAGTTCCACAGCTAAGAATGTGAACCATCCTACATAATGTAATGAACAATAAAAACAATATAGATTTAGCTTGGCAGTTCTAGTGTTAATACTATTTTTTCCACAGTCAGAATAGCGCTTTAAAATGCTAAAATACCCACAAGTTAAAGGGTCAAACTCACTTGGACCTTACAGCTGTCAGAGTGAATGCTTGAATTATTAAAGGCCACTGAGCTGTCTGTTTGTATCAGACTGTTCAGTCTACGAGTCATATCTAAGAGTAGAGTGCTTGACTTTTGTTCAGTGTGTTGTGAGTGAGCCTGTCTAAAAAAGTACTGAATATTAAATTCAGATACTTGAGTTTACCTACAGCACATCTATAACACAGGTTAAAGAGCAGCAACATAATAATCTATATATTTTAACTTGTATGTATGTGTTTGTGTGTGTGAGTGTGGACATGGATATTTTAGGTTTTAATCCCCAGTTAGCTCCATGTATTCTGATGGAGTCTCTTTCCTCTCTGGGTGAGTGGATGCTATGGAAGCTCCCAAGGGACAAACACATACAGCTGAGATAAAATTGAGATGTATTATCTGCCTCACTCACTTTATGCCTCCTCTTCTACTCTGCAACTGTGTCTCTGTCTCTTTCAGTATATGTGAAGCATGTGTCTTTGTTAATTCGCCTGAGAATTAATCCCTTTGAGACGCTGAGTACTCTTCATCACCGTACAGTATAGCGGTCCCTCGACCAGGCACAGCTGCAGCGTTAACAGAACATGTTATTGTTCAACCATGCCGTCCTTGTCTTTGTTTGATTTATTTAAGGCTGAGTGCATCTTATTTTAATGGATTTTCAGACTTATCATTTCTCAAGGATTAAAATGTCACTGTGTTGATCAAGGGGAGGAAATCAGATCTTAATCAAAACTGATGATCCTATCTGATTGGTTCATTCTCAATATTAAACATTGTTCTTGTTTCATGCTTCCCTCTGACCAAAACATTTAAAATCTAGTTTTAAAAGCTGGAATAATTAGTTTATTTTCGATGATAAGTGACAATCACTTTAACTCAGTAACTAATAAGCAAAATAACATTTTCAGAAATATGTTTGAACTTCTGCCTGCTTATAGCAGTTCTGTATGTACTATTTATTTCAACAACTTCACCTTTATGTATTTCTCTCAAACAACTGATCATTTATATTGTAGTATGCTTTATTCGTCCCTTTGTTCCTGAAGTCCAATCCTAAATCACTGTGATGAACTCAAAGCTGAATCCAGTGATTTAGATTAAGCTTTTTCAACAAAGAGACATCTAATTACTTTAAACCTTTTTCAGACTTTAAAAAAAATGATTAAAGGTGGGATAGGTAATTTTGGAGAAACCAGCTCGAGTGCGCTAGAATTAGAAAATACACAGCCGGAAAAAATCTGACACTTCCTTACAGAGCCCCTCCTCCAACACACACGGGCCGGCTAAAATGATTGGTCGTGCTTTTAACAGTACTACGGCTTCCACAGAGGACATTTTTGTATGGATTTTTTGTCAAAGCACTTAAGATATTCATTGCTATCGGGGTGTTAAGAGCATTCCATGGAATATAACAAAAAGTGTATCTCGAGCCGGTTTCTCAAACTTACCTACCCCACCTTTAAGTTAAATCTTTAATCTGAATTTCTCCCTCCCTTTGCTTCCACCCTCTACCTTTGTCTCCTGGCAGCATTTCCCGGCTGTGAGCGGGGCCTTCATGGATTCTCCGTACAACGGCAATACGTCCCTGCAGACGTCCACCTCCAACCTCAACGCCAGCTGCTCCAGACCCTCAGAAACAGAGGATGATGGGAAAGTGTCCAGTGACACCATTTGGCTGTGGGTCGCTGTACTGGCAACCATTGGCAACATAGTGGTGGTGGCCGTGGTTTGCGCCTGTGCCTTCTGACGAGATGGAAACTGATGCTGATAATCCGAAACCTTCCATATCCTGAAAATATATTTTTTTCTTCAGAAATGATGTAAAATAGCCTTAACTTGAGACATCTGAAATGGAATTTGCATGGGATAGTCAAATCAAATGATTTTTACATTTTTTTCAAGAAATATAAGAGAGTAAAACTAATAAACTACAGTTAAATAATCAAAATAAAACATAGTTTTTCAAATGTATTTATTTATTTTATTTTATTTTAAGCTGTCATCAGATGAAATAATGATCCGATAGAGACACAGGTATATCTATTTTTTCCTTCAAGTTTTACAGTGACACAATATAAAAACAAAACCAACAAAAATACAGTTAAACTAATATCACACTTACATTAAGGGACTTTGAAAATGGCTACTGAAACATATTTTACCTAATATGCTGAATACTGACCTCAACCTGACCAAATAAGACCACATGCAGACCCACTCATGCACTGTTTTGCACATTTTATCGTGAAAAACCAGCAAAAAACTACCTAGCATAGACAAACCAGATCCAGTGGACAAATCTATAGAAAGTTAAAGACAATCCTTAGAGCTTTGTTCATTCAACCAACCCACAAACACTTTCCACCACAATGGCTGAAATGATAGGGGTTGGGTCAGGGTTAGTGTTTTGGGGAACGTGCAGCGCTCCGTAGGGTAAATAAATATTTTTGTTTAAAAACGTATTTAAAAACTCCTTATTTTATCTTATTTACCAATCAAAGTTTATAAGGGTTAGGGTTACCATGGCTTGTCATTAAGCTTCCTAATCCAACTTTAATATCACTATAACAATAATGTATCGGAAACAATCAGATGTCACCAGGATGTTTATTTTAGCCTCCATATGGACAAAGTATTAACCTATTTAATAAGCATTTTGCCCTGGAGCAAAACACAACACTTATTCACTTTGGATTGCAGGCTGGAATAAGTGGTGCCTTAACATAATAGTACTCTACTTGCCTACGTGGTCAGCTGGTTATGTAAGCCAAGCTGTTATATAAACCCATTCAGGCTCAGCAGAGGTCAGAAGGATTACACAGGATCATAGCTTGATCTCTTTGAGGGATCTGAAGCCAGAGAGAGATCCACTGTTGAAGCTTGTAACGGAGAGTGTGATAGTAGGATTTAGAAGTACTACGAGGCCAGAGGTCCGAGCCCTGCAGTATAACGTCCTTACGATGCTCGACCAAAGCACTGAACTTCAACCTGTTATGTCTTTACTATTCTTTTCCATGCTGTTGATTGTATTCTTACATTTACAGCACCCAGTATATTTAGTTGACTAATTTTGAGCAATAAGAGCAATATGGAATTTACTCAGCTCCGCCTCCTCACTAACGTTAAGCTTTTTGTTATTGCATGGCAGTCATTGATAACAATGGTAGCGAAACCACTTGAACATTATTAGTAGTTTGTTTTATAAGGAGTCCAGGATTTAGAAATATGAGATAACAGAGAAAGTAATGGGTCGATTAAGACGATCTTGTGCCATGACTAAAGCTCCTTTTTTTTTCTTAGAGTCCACAAACATCCACTTGGTTGGTTAATTTAAAAACTCTGCTTCATCCGACACCCATGTCTAGTATATATATATTTTTTAAAACCTAGAGAAAATAACATCCTTATAGAGGGGAGCAGGGCTGAGCTGAGCAGTGACTTGTTGAAATGTAACAAGCAAGGAAGTTCAAGCAATTGTCTCTGCAGATATTAGAGCGGTCAGAGCAGATCGTATCTCTGCGGCTGACTTTATTAGAAGATGATTTTACAGACAGAATAGAGCTAAGTGCACCCGGCGGGGGCAAATATAGAGTCCTAAGGTGCAGACAGAGAAATAATTATTAACATGTGAGATAATGAGTGGCGATGAGTGACACTAGAAGTGAAAAGGAAAGATGTGGAAGAGAGAGGAAAATAATGAGGCAGAAAATGCTCTTATGCATTTCCGCTATTTGTACATTTATGACAACTGACAGGGAAAGGGACATTGTATAAGAGTGGGAGTGAGGAAACAAGTGAAAAGGAGAGGTAATGGTGGGGACCGAGTTGGTGTAGGGAGGAGGATTATGACAGAAATAAATAATGAGTGTATTTGAGTAAATTGGCAAACATGAGTATAGGACAAAAGAAAAATGCAAGAAAAGTAAAGTGCACAGGTGAAAAGGGAAAATAAATAAAACCACTTATTTTCTGAATTTATTTTACTTTAAGAAGTGCTTTATGTTGCATACTTAAAGTGTATACAGTAGGGTATGACTTAAAACAGCCA
Source organism: Gobionotothen gibberifrons (assembly GCA_943591055.1). Classification (NCBI taxonomy): domain Eukaryota; kingdom Metazoa; phylum Chordata; class Actinopteri; order Perciformes; family Nototheniidae; genus Gobionotothen; species Gobionotothen gibberifrons. The sequence continues at coordinate 4,379,534 of CALSBZ010000003.1, read as the reverse complement.
GATTTCTCAACTCTAACAATGAACCGAGAACACATACAAGAACAAACAGTATATATTGACAATATATTGAGTATGTTTGTGGTCCTTGTTTGGTCGGCAGAGGTTCAGATGTCCAACGTTTACCTCCTTATGAAGTTTACCTCAACCAACTCCTTCACTGTCCAATTACCAGCCAGTTTCTGTGGAAGCATGAACCCACAATATCAACGAATTAGATACCATTAATGTGTTTCTACATAAAGACGCCAAGCTTGTGGAAGGGACTCAGCGCACAGAGAAGAAAGCATGCACACATCTGTTAATATGGACTTCTACAACAGCCTACAACAGGCTAGGTGTTTCTTTCATTCCCTCCATCTTACTGCTGACATCACCTGCCTGCATAGTCACACTGAAGTGAAGGAAAGCATCTTAAGACGCCTGGAAACAACCCACCCAGTGATCCCGCTACTCACCACCATGGCACCCAGAGGTGAGAGGTAAAATACTGTTACTGATGTGGTGCAGCAACCTGATGTATCACATTTGTGTAAGGGACTTTAAGCAGGAACATTTACTGGGAAATGTTGACGTTCCCAATGACAAAGTACATCCGTGATATTAAACAATCATGCATCTAGTCTGCAGCCAACATTAGTCATCAAGTGCCTTTCTGTGTAAAATCTGTTTAAACTCAGAGATCATCTTCCCCCTGGGAACAATTTTGTTCTCTAATTTCATGCATGTAACACTCTTAGTAACTAAAGGAGACACGATGCCTTCATGTTTGGGATGAACGACAAAAAACACTTGTGTTGTTTTTAGAATCTTTAGTTGAATTAATAGATACATTAACTTTAAGTGGTATATAGTAAGACATAATGCATAGTTTAAAAAGTAAAAGGTCTTTAAGTGCACAGTAATACCATTTTTGGCAAAGATAAAGTATCCTGCATAGTAAAGCACTTTGAATCGCCACGTGCTGAAAAGTGCTATATATATAAAATTGCCTTGCCTTGCCTTGCCTAATGAGTTTCTTATCCTTTACATTGCCAAGATGGCAGTATTACAGACTAAATGATACAGTTATAATTGAGCAACAGAGTTCACCCCTATCTCACTAAGGGTCTGACCCTAAATACACCAGTGCGTCTGAGTTTGTTTTATAGATGATCATAGATCAGTTTGTCGGGTGAGGGTTAGGAGTCAATTAGTTTGTTACTGTAACCCATATTTACGAGTTACAGTATGGGTTACTGAATATCGTTTACACCTTATTCCTGTTACATCATTAGCACATCATCAGAAGTTGGATAAAACATATCCAGTTACCAGTTCAACATTTAACAGTTGTATTATTCTATTGTTGCATTCACTGTGGTCTTATACGTGTCACATTGTACCCTCGGTGCTCTCTCTTCCATCTCTTCCGTCATCCCTCCTTTCATGCATGTGAGGCATTCGGCCGTGATGTCCACATTGCGCACCCCCCTCTCTATACACACACACATTCAAAACCCACACACATACACACACATAGTCCTCACCAGACCTCTGACTTCTTCTGACCAATCTTTCCTCTTTCTCCATTTCACATTTTAGCATGTAATGGTGTTGCAGATCAGATCATAATAGTGAACCATAATAGTATGTTCTTTAAATAATTTTGACAGAAATGGTTTGAAATTGCCTGTCAACTAGAACTCTGAACCATTAAGCCATTAAGCAGATAACCCATAACTTCTGTTTTGTGTACTAAATCTTTTTCTCTCTGCCTCCATAGAGATTCCCATCATCGTTCGTGAAACAATAAGGACTGGAAACAATGGCTTGGAGAGGAGACCAGCAGACCAGTCTGAGTTTCATATAACTAACTGAGAGACAACATTGTGGCATTGGCTTTGTTCTCATCCACGTGGATTTAAAGTACAGTTCACACGGATATACAGCTTTTTCAGGACGAGCATGTTCTCACAGAGTGGATTTGCATGAACAGTGTCTCTGTTCTTTGGAGAATGTGTAAAACTGCAGAAAGTGGACATGAGGATCTTTGCCAAATGAGAACAGAATGAAAAGGAACAACAGCCTCAGATGGTAAATGTCTCATAAAGGTTATATATGGCTACAGGCCTACACTGCACTCACAGCCCTGATGATTAGTAACAGTTTGAAGATCCTTTTCCTGATTCAATGGGGTTAAATATTGCTTGGATATTCTGATCTTTGTAATGAGGACATTTGCGGAATGTAGTGGAAGATTTGTCACTAATCAAATCAAATCATTTGACTGTTGAGAAGACAATGAAAAGATAGAATGGCTTTGAAGACAATGGACAATTCCTTCTGTGGACACTATGGGACTGAATCGAAGAAGAGGTTTGGTGGTAAACCTTTAACCTTTAATGTAAAATTATCTAAAACCAATAAATGAAACTTAACAGAACAACCATCAAGGTCTGGATAATGACTTTGTATTTGTGATACAACAAGCTAACTTACTCAAAAATGTTCAAATCGGCAAAAACATAAAACTCTGTTTGTGTTATATCTGAAAGATGGTTGAACAACAATGTGTTATGAAGCACATACATACTATGCATACAGTAGTACACTCACTTTACATCAGGATTTTATTAAAACAGATAGTGATAGCTGGATGCCGATATGAAGCATGACAGCACTGTTTGGTTAGCAGCAGCACAAATGGACTACATGCTACCATTGTACCTCACTGAACATGCATGGCAACTAGCAAATGTCTCATTTTCTTACTAATGTAAGTGTTTACCTATTCACACATACTTAAGTCAGTAATTGGACTTCAGTAAAACAATGTAGCCTCTTGGCTTTATGAGTTAATGTATGCTTATATGTTGGAGTTTGACTTTACATTTGACTTGTTTCTATATCTTACTTTTAAGTTTTATTTGAGGAATTTCTTTCTTTGTAAATCCAAGATCATGGAGCTATCAGGAAGTGTTTTTAAGGTGGACCCTTCTACTGTATGAGTTATGTAATGTAACCTCATTAAAGTAGTGAGAATGTGCGATGTTTGTTGATGATTGCTTGTCTCATGCAGATTATAAAGAAATAATGTAGTTCTACTGTACTTGTGAATTACATAGCGTGTACAGCAGATCATCCATTTTCTTAATCTTTGTATTTCATCTTTGCTGATATCAAGAGAATGTTAGCCATATTAAATGAACCGATCATAACATAATATCACATTTCAAAGGCAATGTTTCATTTAAATGCTTACGTTAATCCAATTTCACTCTCTTTTCTTATATAAGTACGTCAATTTTGAGAAAGGCAAGGACAATTGTAGAAAACAGAATGGTTAAAAAATTGTGACACTTTATTAGGGATATATTCTTATAATTGGTTTTCTAATTGAATGAAGTGATGAAATGTGAGTGGTTGGTTTTGATATCTACCAGGAAATGTGTAATGACAGGATTTCTTCCTGATGCTCACTAAATGTTAATTTAAAGTAATGTGGTTTCATCTTGAATCAACTTCTTCTGACTTAATAATGACCAAAGGCTTTCCTACAGCTCCATTACACAGACCAAGAAAAGATGAATTCATGTTGTCATTTTTTTTCTAAAGTAGTATCACATAATCTAAATCTGACTTGAGGAATACAATTCAAAACGTTTGTAATGCACACGTTTGTTATACAACTATATGTTGTGTATTGTAAAGGCAGTGGCAGTATTACTCACATTAAGATCTTAAGAAAACACAATTTCTTGATTTGTCTCCACACTCTATATTATTGAGTGTTTTTGAAAACTTTAAATGTGTTTCTGATTGCATATTTTTTAAATATTTTTGGAACATGAAAAAAAAATATGTTTGATTTAAGATACATTCATCTACTTTAAACTGAATATACATGTGATGTGAGCTCTTCAAGTGGCTCATTACATATTCATTTGATTTTAAGGGAATGTTGGCTTTCTCTAAAATATCTCTTGACATTAGTTTACAGTAATGTAGTCTTTGCATGTTACAACAGTCCCATTAGACACAGTAATGGTATTAATGAATGGAACTAATGGACTCATGACATAGAGTAATAGAGGCAGAATCTGTGGTAGAGAGAAAGTCTTTCTCTCTGTGTATCTTTTTCCAATATCTAAAGTGTGTCACGCGCTACCTCTCTTCTTCCCCAATCACTGTCATTCATTATTTCTCTAATTTCCTTCTTTCTCAAATGATTTATGAATCCATTTCGTTGTCCCAATGGCAAATATTAATGATAGACAGTTCTGGGTAAGCGCAATTCTTCTTATTCTTCTTCTAACAATTCATTCCTTTCAGTGTGTTCTTTTAACTGTGGATTTTGAAAGGCATTGTATAA
>CALSBZ010000003.1:4331492-4365183 GCA_943591055.1 Gobionotothen gibberifrons | reverse complement strand
TGTGTGTGTGTGTGTGTGTGTGTGTGTGTGTGTGTGTGTGTGTGTGTTGTTTTTGTGGGAGACAGGAGGGAGATTGTCATCTTCCCCCAGCTTAACTGACAGAGCAAACAATCATTTCCTCCTCCGGCCCGGGGTACAGGATATAAGTTCCTGCAAGAGAGGGTCACAGAGAGAAGGGATGGAAAAGAAAAAAGAGTTAGAGAGATGAAATCAGTAAAAATAGATCGGTAAACTCTATGAAAACAGGAAGACAGAAGTTGAAAAGTTCAATTATTTTGAGCAACTCCATCCATCCATCCATCCATCCATCCATCCATCCATCCATCCATCCATCTTCTCCCGCTTATCCGTGGTAGAAGTGGGGGTAGCAGTTCCAGCAGAGAGCCCCAAACGTTCTTTTCCCTGGCCACATCAACCAGCTCTGACTGGGGGATCCCAAGGCGCTCCCAGGCCAGCGAAGAGATATAATCACTCCACCTGGTCCTAGGTCTACCCCTTGGTCTCTTCCCAGCTGGACGTGCCTGGAACACCTCCCTAGGGAGGCGCCCAGGTGGCATCCTTACTAGGTGCCCGAACCACCTTAACTGGCTCCTTTCGACGCGAAGGAGGAGCGGTTAAACTCCGAGTCCCTCCCGGATGACTGAACTTCTCACCTTATCCCTAAGGGAGACGCCAGCCACCCTGCGGAGAAAACCCATCTCGGCCGCTTGTATCCGCGATCTCGTTCTTTCGGTCATGACCCATCCTTCATGACCATAGGTGAGGGTAGGAACGAAAATGGCCCGGTAGACAGAGAGCTTTGCCTTCTGGCTCAGCTCTCTTTTTGTCCCAACGGTGCGGTAAAGCGACTGCAGTACCGCTCCCGCTGCTCCGATTCTCCGGCCCATCTCACACTCCATTGTTCCCTCACTCGAGAACAAGACCCAGAGATACTTGAACTCCTTCACTTGGGGTAAGGACTCATTCCCTACTTGGAGTGGACAGTCCATCGGTTTCCTGCTGAGAACCATGGCCTCAGATTTGGAGGTGCTGATCCTCATCCCAGCCGCTTCACACTCGGTTGCGAACCGATCCAGTGAGTGCTGAAGGTCGCAGACCGATGAAACCATCAGAACCACATCATCTGCAAAAAGCAGTGGTGCAATCCTTAGTCCACCGAACTGCAGACCCCCTCCCCCACGACTACGCCTCGAAATCCGATCCATGTATATTACAAACAGGATTGGTGACAAAGCGCAGCCCTGGCGGAGGCCAACCCTCACCGGAAATGGGTACAACTTACTGCCGAGGACCCGGACACAGCTTTCGCTTTGGGAGTACAGAGATTGGATGGCCCTGAGTAGAGACCCCCTCACCCCATACTCCTGCAGCACCTCCCACAGTAACTCCCTGGGAACCCGGTCATATGCCTTCTCCAAGTCTACAAAACACATGTAGACCGGATAAGCATACTCCCAGGCCCCCTCCAGGATCCTTGCGAGAGTAAAAAGCTGATCCGTCGTTCCACGACCAGGACGGAATCCGCATTGTTCCTCCTCAATCTGAGGTTCGACAATCGGCCTGACCCTCCTTTCGAGTACCTTAGAGTAAACTTTCCCGGGGAAGCTGAGTAGTGTGATGATGCTGTAATTGGCACACACCCTTTGATCCCCCTTTTTGAAAAGGGGAACCACCACCCCGGTATGCCACTTCTTCGGCACTGTTTCTGACTTCCACGCAACGTTGATGAGACGTGTCAACCATGACAGTCCCTCAACACCCAGAGCCTTCAGCATTTCTGGGCGGATCTCATCCACCCCCGGGGCTTTGCCACTGCGGAGTTGTTTGACGACCTCAGTGACCTCCCCCCGGGAGATTGGTGTTGATCCCCCGTCATACTCCAGCTCTGCCTAACATAGAGGGCGGAGTTGTCAGGTTCAAGAGTTCCTCAAAGTGTTCCTTCCAACGCCCTAACACTCCATCAGTTGAGGTCAACAACGTCCCATCCTTACTGTACACAGCTTGGATGGTTCCCTGCTTCCCCCTCCTGAGGTGTCGGACAGTTTTCCAGAACAACTTTGGTGCCGCCCGAAAGTCCTTTTCCATGTCTTCTCCAAACTTCTCCCACACCCGCTGCTTTGCCTCGGCCACGGCTGAGGCTGCTGCCCTTCGGGCCTGTCGGTACCTTGCAACTGCCTCGGGAGTCCCCCGGGATAACAAATCCCTGAAGGCCTCCTTCTTCAGTCGGACGGCTTCCGTGACCACCGGTGTCCACCAGGAGGTTCGAGGGTTACCGCCCCTTGAGGCACCTAAGACCTTGAGACCACAGCTCCCCGCCGCGGCTTCGGCAATAGAGGCTTTGAACACCGACCACTCTGGTTCAATGTCCCCAACCTCCACAGGAATGCCCGAAAAGCTCCGCCGGAGGTGTGAGATGAAGGCCTCCTGAACTTGGGCCTCCTCCAGACGTTCCCAGTTCAGCCGAACTACACGTTTGGGCTTACCAGGTCTATCCAGAGGCTTCCCCCGCCACTCGACCCAACTCACCACCAGATGGTGATCAGTTGACAACTCCGCCCCTCTCTTTACCCGAGTGTCCAAAACATACGGCCTCAGGTCCGATGATACGATAACGAAATCGATCATGGACCTTTTGCCTAGGGTGCTCTGGTACCACGTACACTTATGAGCATCCTTATGTTCGAACATGGTGTTTGTTATGGCCAATCCATGACTAGCACAGAAGTCCAGTAACAAACCACCACTCCGGTTCAGATAAAGGGGGGCCGTTCCTCCCAATCACGCTGTGCATAGAGGTGAGCCCAACCAGATTCAACTGGTAACGCTCCACCTCCCGCACAAGCTCCGGCTCCTTCCCCCTCAGAGAGGTGACGTTCCACGTCCCCAAAGCCAGCTTCTGTCGCCCGGGTCTGGTCCGTCGAGACCCTCTGCTTTCACTGCCACCCTTCTTGCAGCACACCCAACCCCATCGCTGTTTCCCGTAGGTGGTGGGCCCGCGGGACGGAGAAGTGGAGGTGTTGCCCACGTTGCCTTTTCGGGCTGTGCCCGGCCGGGCTCCGTGGCAAGCCCGGCCACCAGACGCACGCCGACGAGTCCTCCTTCTGGGCCTGGCTCCAGAAGGGGACCCCGGGCTTCCTCCGGGCCGGGTATCCTCACTTCCTGTGTCGTCTTTCATGAGGTCTTTTTGAACCAATCTTAGTCTGGCCCCTTGCCTGAGACCAATTTGCCATGGGAGACCCTACCAACAACTGTTTTAGAATAATGTGTTTTTGTGTCTGTGTCTGGTCATTCAATAATTGAATTGAAAACACAACTCAAGGCCATTTCAAGCATTTAGTGAGCACTTAGCATAACAACACAACACTGAATTAATTGTTTCCCCAGTTGCATTTTTAATAAGCAGTGTTTCTGCATCTTTTAGACACTTGTCTCCAATGACAGCTGAAGAAAACTGCAGATGTTCAAGTTTCCAAACAGCATGTGAGAGCCCCATACCACAACAAATCCCCAACACACAGAAATGCAGTATCCATAGTAACTGATGTAGTGGCAATTTCTTATATTACTTTATATGGTAAAACCAAATGATGATATTATGCTTAGAAATTGTTTGGTCAACTCGACCTGTTGTACCACACGGTAGCTTCCCGCCAAGGTCTTACCCCTCGATTCCACCGGGTCCGTCTGCGTCGCGTAACGGCTGCGCCGCGGTTTTGGTCCGGCCTCCTCCCGGCGTCATACCCTACCGGGCGCGTTTCAGAAGCATTACGGAAGCGGAGCGTCTTGCCTGTCTGCTCACAGTTTTTGTTGATTTGGGCATATTTCCTGGGCAGGCTACTTTGTACAGACACAGTTAATAATAATAATAATATCCCAGTTATAAACGACATGAATTAAAGATATGTTGCTGTATTTTAGTGGTAAAAAAATGCATTCATCATCATAATTATTCTATATATATCATTTACACAGTGCCTGTAAACCGGAGGAGAACGCTGGCATTTCTCCTCCTACTTGAAAGACTACGGAGGGATAGGGGCTGCAAAATTAGTTTGTGTATGTGTATATATATATATTTGAATATGCTATATATGCTCTGAACGTTCCACTTCCTGCCTGCCCTTCATTACCTTACGGCTGCGCCGCGACAAAAATAGGATTCATCCTAATTTTAGAGGAGCCCTGCGCCGAGCCGCTTCTGGGACGCGTCTGGGACGTAACGCACCGCGTTAGAGCATTATAAGATAACAGTCAGGAGAAAAGTGTTATCTCCTTTTTCCCTGTTTCTGCCCAGCAACAGTCCTCTATAAAACACACACACACACACATTATACCCTGTGTGCACTCATGCAGACTATCCTATACTCTGTGAGACCTGTACCTTTGAAGCTTCAAATAAATAACCAACAAGACAACACTGCTTGCTTTCACCAGTTTATTATTGATTACTCTCATTGTACATCTTTACAGTATTGACGAGTTTAAAATATCCACAACACTGACCCCAACTATAATTTAATCTTCTTGAATCGGGTTGTTTTTGTAGGAAAGTTGAGGCACAGGTACCTCTCTTCCATTTTTGTTCCATCTCCCTTTTCTTTGAACCTTACTTTCTCTTTCTCCATGTTCACACATTTACTGGCCATCTGTTTGCCATGACTCCTCTCTCTGTCTCTCAAACCACAATGTGGACATTTAAGTGCAGTATGGAGTCAGTAAGGCAGAAGACAAAATAAAGGCTTTTATTTCCAGCTTAAGTCTGAAATTCAGTGTATTCCTAACTGTACAGCGTAAACAACAAATTATGGTAGTTTGAAGTGGCTGCATTGTTAGGGAACAGCTGTTAGCACTTACATAGATGCATTTATCCTACCCTATGATAGTAGGATACAAAATAAGACTCAGAACAAAGGCTGTTTGTTTAATTTCAGAGGGTCAAACAGGCGAAGTACAGACACTGCAGAGCAATGTGACCAGTGCCTTCTTGTTTCCCAGGAAGGCACTGATCTCTGCCCAGCAAAGCACTTTTATGTTATTTAACAAAGAGTCTCTGTGCTAACTTCTCTTCATCTCTTCTTTGGCCAATAATGAAAATCTAATCATTTGTATACCTTTAAATTTGAGGGGTTCTATGCCATAATCGTAAGGGTTAGGCTTGATACAAGGGGCACCAAGAACATTTCAGAAAATTAGATTAATGTAAGACTATAAAATAAATGAATTATCTCAAAAAGTTACAAGTATAGAGAAATAACAAATATAAATGCAAAACAAACCTTGAGGCACATAGACGGCATGAACGCCACATCTTCTTCCCTGTCCGCCTTCCTATTATATTCATTATTCATAATATGTCATAGTTAATGGGGAAGCTTGACATGCACAAAGAAATAAAAGTGTAAATGATTTATAAGCAGAAGATCCAGGTACAAGCACACAGAGTTTGTCTGTGTAGGTACGAATAAAGTGTTTCTTGTGTGTATGCTTTATTGTTTTCATGACTGCACTGTATGATCTCGGAAGCTAGTTAATACATATTCACAAGATTTCTCCGATGAATTTTCATCAAATTACAATAGATTATTAGCATGTGGTTAAAGTGCTTTTCTTCCCTGAAAACTGAAGCAATCTCGAAAAACTACTGAATCTTTACTTACCTAAAAGTAAGAGACAGCAGCAACTTGTTTGTTCAAGGCTTACAAGTGCCATGTGCACTGCTAATAAGAGTACGTCTAAGACCTTCTGATGTGTGCTGAATTATTTACTGTAAAAGTTTTGCATTCCCCAGACCAGTTACTTTTTGATATCTAAAAGCCAAATGTATTTGGAAAATAAACTCATCCTTGGGCATGACGCAAACAAAACATGACAGTATTCAAAAGCCTAGGATCGTTGTAACCTCTTGTCAACAATGTTATCCTGTCAGTTTGTCAGCATGATTACGGGAAAAAAAAACGCCTGGCCTGATTTTTAGGAATCTTGGTGGAAAGGTGAAGCATTAGACAAGGAATAAACATATTACATTGTGGGGTGTTTCCCAATCATGGTATTGTTGTCAACATTGGGAGATATGACAGTTGGACTTCTTCTACACTCCAGGGTGCTCTTCTAGTTCAGTTGTGTTTTTTTTACCAGTGATCTCATCTTTTTGTGCTTTGGGCTTCGTTTTTATGGTGATGATCGGTTAGGAAGATCTGGCTCTGAGTAAAAGAGCACCAGTTGACCACACGATGGTTTGGGTGTCGTGCCTCCGTGTACATGAAGCTTACCATTCTGGGTGTGGACAGTGTGGTTGTGACTTAATAACTGACTGGACCTTTCCAGGGATCCATTTATACCATACCCTCAGACAGCCAGTATATAAGCAGGCCTGACCAGTCATAGTGAGGCGGTGAAGAGCTGTGGTGAAATAAGTACACAAATCCTATATTTACGTGATCCATACATATCCTTTACTTTAGGTAAACACATTGGCCTAAAGGAGGGTTAATGAGTGCAGACAAGGATGAAGACCTACGTAGATGGGACCAGAAATATCCAGCAAGACACAGTTACTCAGATACAATTATGAGAAAATATTTTCCCCTTGCAGGAGTGTTCTCCATACTCGGCCCACCTGTTCGATGCTGAAGATGCTAACACGCCCATGCGGATGCTGCCTGGCCTTTGCGGGGATTACTGCTCCAGCTACTGGCTACAGTGTCGCTACACGCTCAGCCTCCTCTTGGAGGACTCGGGGAACCCGCAGCAGTTTGCAAACCTGACTGCAACGATAGAAGAAGACCGCAAAAAGTTCTGTGACTATCTGGAGCTGAAGGACAAGCAGTACTGCTATCCTAATGTGTTGACAAATACAGGTATGGTGTAGAAACAGGTTCAGCAGCACACACACACTCACACTGATGAACACCATTCTGATCTTACTGTGAGGTTGAGTGGAAAAGTGGAAGACATTTTGATTACCCCACTTAAATAAACAGCCAACATGAACAAACAGGTTGTCAGAGACTGAAAAATTGTTTTCCACTGGCAGGAACCTGAACTTGCACTTACAGAACAGTCTTGTTAGGAATTATGAGCAGACATTGCTTCACCTTGTTATACTGCTCATAAGGATGGCAAAATAATGATTGTTTAGACATATATTATACAGTATACAGCTAGCCTCCCCATATCCTATGATAACAATCCATTAGATGAAGATGAAGAAGGTTGTATTGTTTTGGTCTAGAACTGGCAGTAGTAGGTTTTATATGCGCAGGTTAGATTTGGAATGCAATATACCAGGTCAACTCTTTTCTATAAGACGCACTTATATTTGGTCCTGAAACCCTTTCCTGTTTTGTCTAATATCTAATATTCCATTTACTGAATGTTTGTACTCCTTCCTTTCTTATTTACTTTTCTGTCCCTAGAGCTGAATGCTAACCTTGGCTTGGTCCGTGAAGATCCCACGGGATGTCTGGAGCTGTGTTTGCAAGAGGTTGCCAACGGGCTCCGTAACCCTGTGGCCATGATTCACGCAGAAGACGGGACTCATCGATTCTTCGTGGCGGAGCAGCTGGGTTATGTGTGGGTGTATCTGGCCAACGGCTCCAGGATCGACCGGCCTTTCCTTAACCTCACCCATGCCGTCCTCACATCACCGTGGGCAGGAGACGAGAGAGGATTCCTCTGCATAGCCCTACACCCAAGGTTCATACTTCTATTCAAGTTATCTGTGAGGGTTAGGGACATCAACAATGATGGTTTGCATGATTCTCAGTGAAAAAAGGTCGCTAAGCATTTGTGAAAAGTATGATCTCTTCTGATTCCTTTTCTTTGCAAAGGTTCGATGAGGTCAAGAAAGCCTACGTGTACTACTCTGTGTCAGTAAAGAAGGAGGAGAGGATACGTGTCAGCGAATTCACTCTGCTAACAACCGATGACAACCAACTAGATCACTCCTCTGAGAGGTGAGGAGAAAAGTCTACAGAAACACAAATGGAGACAAATTAGTTATTTTAGAATAATGTTGTAGTGGAATATTTGTAAGTTCTGGTATTCTACACGTTTAGGACTATTCTTGAGGTGGTAGAGCCAGCATCCAATCACAATGGAGGACAGCTTCTATTTGGCCGTGACGGGTACCTGTACATCTTCATCGGTGATGGTGGCCGAGCTGGAGACCCATTTGGAAAGTTTGGCAACTCACAGAACAAGTAAGTATACACAAACCAATATAGTAGCTAGAGTGGGTTGACTTTAGTTTTTTCTTAAACTCACGTCAAATTTCCTGAAGTAGCCGACTGTTGTTGCAACAAAATATGTTTTCATGCTACAACAGCATACCTGAAAATTTGCTTCAAATCTGTGACGTGAGCCTTGGAAAACGTTGACAGTAATTGTTTGGAAGATCAATCTACTTGCAAAATAAACATATCCTTTGATTGCTCTGAGAGGTTGTTAACATTTTATGTGAAAAAGGTACTCATGTCAAATTTTGCGAGACACCGTGACATTGTTAAGATGTTTGCTAGATACCAATACCAAAGTCTGGTTAGAACCAGTTCTGCCAAAAAGGAGTTCCCGATAATTCAATTCCAATTAAGTCTAATGAAAAGGAGCAGATGTATGGAGAAAAAACACTTAAAAGCTTTGCAGACTCTCAAGGTGCTCTGTTGTAACTTTAAATTATATATTTTATAAGACTGGTTATCTTCCACTTGTGAAAATTCCTGTAATTTGAAAATCTTGATTGGCTTAAATGCTACATACATTCAGTACTGTGGACAATCCCCACAGGAGCAATTTGGGGTGAAGTGTCTTGCCCAGGGACACAACGACATGCTGACTGCAGTGGGACTCGAACTTGCTATCCCCTGATTCAAAGTCCAGCACACATCCACTGAGCCACAGCCTCCCTGTAAGCTTTATAAAAGGAGCTTTTGTTGAAGGGACTGCAGGGAATAATGTGTCTATATGTTGGTAAACATTACTCTCCTCTCATTAACATGACCTTTGCAGTGTAATTCATTTGATTAATTTCATAGAAAGGCTAGCTGTATCTAAAGGCATTGTTTCTTTGTGTGTTTGTGCTTATGTATGTGCACATATGTGTGTGGATGATATTATGTGTGAGTCTTTTTTCACTGTTATGAAAGATTAGCCTTGATTGCTACAAGCTACAACTGTCATTCTTCATTATCATTTGATCAACTTTCAATGGCTTGAATGTTAATTACAGCTAAAGGACAACAAAGTTGGAAGGACAGATATTACTACACAATACTCAAATTACTTAATGCATCATAGTTACACTACAGCTACAAGTACTTGGACTATAATACATTATAAAACAACATTAATGCATTCATGTTAAAAAATACCTTTGTTTTGCTCATGGCTAAACTGAATTTAGACCAACACTAAGAGTAAAACAGATTAGACCTAAGGCTGGGAAATCTTCTGACTCATTTGATCAGTATTGGGTTAATGACACTTTAGAAACCATTTCACAAGGTTTATCTGAGATGCTGACCACTTTTCTCCAGACAGTTATTGCGTAGCTGTTTCTTAGGGGTTTTGTTGACAGGCTCCATTAGCCGTTCTGGGAATGAGGGAGCACACAGAGCGCCAAGTCTAATATTGACACTACACGTTACTGACCGCCACACATTGGTATGTGGAGGGGGGAAAGAGAGAGAGGTATATGAGACGAGCGACCAGAAAATAGGAAGGAAAAAGGTGTACAAAAAAAGAGGGGAGGTGAGAAATAGAAAGAAGGAAAAAAGACGGAGGAGGGATAGTTAGTAAGGGAAGTGGAATAGGTTAAAATAAGAGATTTAGCAGATGATTGGACAGAGAGAAATGTGAAGCATTGTAACCAAACACAGTTGGCCTTTACCAGGAAATTAAATGCAATTTGATATTTCATTGCAGAAAATAAATAGGTTTTTCACAACAAGTAGAAAAGAAAATGAGACAGTGTTAGGTCAAAGATGAAACAAACATTACACAAAATGAACACAAATGACAGGTAAAGATCTTTTTGTATCTACCTTTATTAAAGTACTCACTCATTCTGTCACCTCAGCCTTTCTGAATCCTTTTTATTCTCTCATCTACTTTCTGTTTTGAAAAGATCAACACTCCTCGGGAAGGCGCTGCGTCTTGATGTGGACAACAATGACGATGGCACCCCGTACAGCATCCCCTCTGACAACCCTTTCTTGCACGAGAAAGAAGCTCGACCCGGTAAATCAGCTTACATTTCCTACACATGTTGGATAATGTTAGTATATCTCTTCACAGTTAGGATTAATTGAATATTTAAGATTATGGCACAATTCCAAATATGAACTTAGACTTTGAAATGTGTGTCTACAGTGGGGCTTCTCTAACTGAGAAGAATGAACACTGAGAATAAAAATATGCCTTTGGTGTCTGTACTCAGCCTCACAAAGGATGCATGATATTTGTGTTTACATATAATGTGTTTGTTTTCTTTCCGTTCAGAGATTTATGCCTATGGAGTTCGCAACATGTGGCGTTGCTCCATCGACCGAGGTGACCCCACCACAGGCCGAGGCGGAGGCAGGATGTTTTGTGGTGACGTAGGCCAAAACAAATTTGAGGAGGTGGACCTTATTGTTAAAGGTATGATGACTTTAGTTCAAAACACCATCTCTCTTTAAAGAGAGAGAGATTTCAATACCTATAAATGCACGATCACACTGACAGCGTCTTTATCATATCTCCAAAATAAATGGTTCAGTCTTACACTAGATGGCTGTCATTATCTACTCATCCTCATGTCATATAAACCTGTTATATAAAGACCACACATAAATTGAGTCAGACATTATAGTCTAATGTCAGCCTTCTACCTTACAATTACAGTGAAAGTGATCTGCTTATGTAGAAACCCAAAAGAGCTATGAAATAGTCATCTAATTACAGCCAAACAATACTCTTCTCAGTTAGAAACTTTCTACAGTATATTTACTGCACCGTGAAGCAATTCCATTTTGAAATAATGGTACGGTAGCTGTCTGCCTGCGAAGTTGCACTAACTTTGTATGTACATGTTTGAAGGAGGGAACTACGGGTGGAGGGCCAAAGAAGGCTTCAGCTGCTACGATCGCAAACTCTGTCTAAACTCCTCGCTAGGTGAGGACGCTCTCCTGGCTGCTGCCATGCACTTTTTACAATCTATAATGATGAGGATGATACGTTTCACAGTATATATGCTGTTAAAGGCTGTGAAAGCTTCTTAACTTTAGGTACATTTAAAAAACACTTAAAGGTCCCATATCATGCTTTTCCGGTTATTACCCGTAAACGGTCTGCAAAGTCACAAACCCTCAAAGTACACCCTGTAGCGAGTAAAACTCTAACACAGAAAAGACGTGTCCATGCTACCCCAGAACGCCTCGTTCTTTTTCCATTTTTTTCTTCCGGGGCATACTGACGTAACGCTGCGGAGCTCCGTACACACACTCAGGCTGTGAGTGTGTGTGTGCGCTCAGGCTGAGCTACGCAGACCCCACGCAGCAACCAGGAAACAACACCAGTAAGCCAGCTCACACTGTCCGCTCCTCGAGCCTTAAAGGGCGGAGCAGCGAGCCCCGCAACGTCCCGCCAACACGGCACCCAGACCCCACACAGCATTCTCAGCTGTTAGTCATTACTGGTGTCATTTTCTGGTTGCTAACAAACGCCATTGTAACACATACACACTGATGTTCCGCTGTAACGGTGGTTGACTAATCAGTAGTGATGTGTCGGTCACGAACGAGCCGATTTTTTTTGAACGGCTCTTTGCTACGAACGAGGGGAACCGAGTCCTACTTGGTGAGAGCCGTTCTTGTTATCGTTCAATCGTTGGTCCGCACTCACTGCCTGCCAAAACCCACTCGCCTTTTAAAAAGCTTGATTTTGTTCCCCAAACGTATTCTGTGAAGACCCGCCCCTACTCTGATTGGTAGTTTTCAGCACAAGGAGTGAGATGGGGTTGGTTTTAACGGAATACGCGCGAGAGAGAGAAGTCATAACAAGTGGTACAGGACAGGTAGACGACGTGTTTTTCAGATGGAAAATGAGCCAAACGCGAAAACGCAGCAGCACTTGGATGCACTTCAACCAAAACCCAGGCAGTGATAAAGCGCACCATTTGTAAAGGCAAAATATCCTTTAAAGCAGGGCCAACAAATAATCTCCATCGCCAATTAAAAACACAGTATCTAATATTAAGAGTTGCATGAATGTCATTCAAGGCAAGGCAACTTTATTGACTTTACACATACAGAGGGTAAATTCAAAGTACATTAACTGACATGAATGACATGGATATGGCGACACCTTGTGTCATGTTTACAATGCCGATTATTGACATTAGGTCTGGCAATACAGTCAATCATTATCCTGGTGATTATTTCACAGATAAACCTAGTAACCCCGCCCCCTTTTAAAAAAACGGCTCTTTTGAACGGCTCTTTTGAACGGCTCTTTTGAACAGCTCTTTGAAAGGAACGGAGCCATAAGATCCGGCTCCCTTCAAAGAGCCATAATTCCCATCACTACTAATCAGAACAGAGTGGGCGAGCTGACCAATCAGAGCACAGTGGAGCTCCAACAAGGCGTGTAGGACAAAGAGTGAATACACATACTATACAGAGATGCTGTATGAGAAAACCAATGTGATTTTGGAACATTGAACAATGTAAATCTATTCTAGTAGACCTCAACAATGGAATTATGATCTGTAGAAATGGCCATGACATGGGACCTTTAAAATGATGATGCATAACTGTCATTCTTCATGCTTAGTGTGTAGTGGTATTGTCTTCTTGTTATGCTGACAAAGGAAGTTCATTAATGTTTTTATTGTATGTCGATGTCTAGATGACGTCCTGCCTATCTTTGCCTACCCCCACAAGCTGGGCAAATCAGTGACGGGAGGTTACATCTACAGAGGCTGTCAGATGCCCAACCTCAACGGACTTTACATCTTTGGGGATTTCATGAGTGGGTTAGTGTTTCTGCGTTATTCTATAATATGAACTTCACACATCTTCTTTATTCTCGCCCTCACAGATATACCCAGTGTCCAATTTGTCATAGTGGCCATTACAACATCATCATAATACACAGCCTAATTAAACAAGGCACATATATTTCTTTCTCCTGGAATTTGTGGATATTAAGCAAAAACCTTTCAACACGACACTTCAACATCAACCATTACAGTAAGCATAAAATGCCTGATTTTAATGTTTAATTGATTGTTTGTTTCTGTTCAGGCGTCTGATGTCTCTGAAGGAGAATGTCGCTTCAGGTGAATGGCAGTACAGAGAGATCTGCATGGGAGGAGACCAGACCTGCAGATTCCCAAAACTCATCAACAGTTATTATAAATACATCATCTCTTTTGCTGAGGATGAAGCAGGTACGTTTAAAAGTTAAAGCAATGTTGAATAACTTGACTGAGCCCCATTTCTTCCCTTTCAATAACTTGTGTTTGCTATTTTCCGTTTGGATTGTCTTTTACTCTCCACCTATCTCTGTCTCCCTCTCTCTCTCCCTTTTCCCTGTCCATCTTTCTAGGTGAACTGTATTTCTTGGCCACTGGAGTGGCGAGTGCCAAGGCCAGAGCAGGAGTCATCTATAAGATAGTGGATCCTTCCAGGTAGCTAAACATTACAACTCAATAGTAGAGCAACAAATACACTTTCATCATAGCTGCAGGGGTTTGTGGGGTAGAGGCTTTTAGAGTAGCTGATCTTAGAATAACCTACATTTCAAAAGTTCAAAAGTACTTGGTTGCACGAGTGACCTTTTTTCCCCCTCTCGTGACTACATAGGCGAGCAGCGCCAGGAAAATGCAGCTTCAAACCTACTCCTGTTAAGATAAAAGGAAAACTGGTTCACTTCTACCCCAAAGAAGGTAAGGAATTCTTTAAATAATGTTAACATTTGAGACAACATTTCCATTTAGTTTCTGAGTGTGTTTTAAATCCAACAAAATTATATTGTTTATTATTATCATTATTTGGTCAATGTGCAACATGTAGAGGTTATGTTTCATAGTCTGAAGCATTTTTTATTACGCTGATCAAATGTATTTTTTGTTTGCAGAGTTCGTAATCAACAAGAAACCAACAACCACACCAATACCAACAACATCCACAAGAAAAACTACAACAACAACGAAAACAATCCCAAGAAGAAAAACACCAATTATTATTATCAAACCACCAATGCCAACAAGAAAAACAATAAGAAAAACAACATTACAGACAACAAGAAAACCCCCCCCAACAACAGCACTAAAAACAACCTCAAAAACAACAATTAAACCAACAACCGTACCAACAACTGTCCAGAAGGCCATGGAAACAACCCCCGCCCCAACCACACCCACCGGTAGGCCCACTGGTGAACCTGTTCACCTTACCAGCTCCACTGATAACCCAACTACTAGCTCCAATGTTCACACAACCACTAAGGCAACTGGTAAAACTAACCGTAAACCCACCAGTAGACCCGTGCAGGGAGAAGCCACCAGAGTGAAACCAGCTGGTTTCTTCTTCTGTGCTCTACTGTTGCTTTACATTTTAACATGCTAATAGCCAAATGACTAAACTCTGTGCAACTGATTTTCATTCAATGATTAATGCTGAGGGATCTTAGTTGCTAAGTGAGATACAGGCAGTATAGTGGCTTATCTTTATAAATAAGTTAAATAAATACATACAAAATAACATGAATAGTTTGGCAGCTAAGTTCAAGTAAGTTGACTTTGAAAATTGATCAGAACCTTTTTTAGGTCGTTTTTGGTCAGTATATAAAGGTAAAACAAACAGCTAATACAATATGTTAAAGATGTCTTCTTACATGGTGAACATAGAAGAGATAAAACAGGTACCAAATAGTGAGGAGAGAAATCAACTACAGTAAAACAGTGAGTGGGCCCTCTTGATACATGCAACAGCAATCTATTTATATTAAATTATTTTATGTTTTTTTGTGGAAAATGAATTCAAACATTGTTTATTATATTTGAAAAACTAGATTTTCTGTTTTGCTTATTCTTATATTAACCACTTCTGAGACGCCATAAAAGAATATGCAACATAGGTAGGTAATTATTTAATGCAATTTTTTTGTTGACATATGCTTATTATCAGTCTTTGCAATTTGCACTGGAAAAGCTGAAGCAAATACAATGCATAAAATGCAACAAAAAAAGCAATGCATACAATGTTATCATTGAATGGAAATATTCTGAAACTTGATATCAAATACACTAGTGTTACAGCTTTTAATGATGTTCTGCTAACTGCTAACCGATCATATTTAGGAGGTTTGCCTTTGCTGACGCACAGGGTAAGGACTCAGGTACAGGGCTTTTAGAAAAAGTAGAAACTTGATTTCCTGCTAGCATAAGTTTCTTTGGCTGGTACAAGAATCTTGAGCAGAAACAATGGTGCTTATTTTTGTGTTGGGTATTTGCAATACTTTAATTTAAATCAAGTACTTTGGCATTATTTATTTTTAATAAATGGTTCTGCATCAGCTTCAGTTTGGACATTCATCTTTGTGTGTCTGTGTTTATGTCTTTCATTTGCCTTTTCATGGATAGCATTGCTTTAAATGGCTTGGAGGAATCTGAGATTTGTAACATTCTCAGTTCTAAAACTACCTTCTTGGTGTATTACTAAAAGATATGTTGCAATGTTTCAAAAATAAGCTTATATCATTTTTGGAAACAGTGGGAAACAGCTAGCCTAGGTCTGGCCAAAGTTAACACAATCTAAAGCTCACTAATACATTTGTAATACCGCCTACTCACAGAAACAAAAGTTTGAATATACATATTTAAAGTTTCACAGGGATTCTTGGTTGGATGCATTGACTTCTTTGACACTTTGACCCTTTTGGTCTGGTGGTCTGCATATTTTTTTATCTTTGGACGGATCCAGGCTAGCTTTCCCCTCATGTTTTCGTCTTTCTGCTAAATTAAGCTTACTGGAATTAGCTTCATCATTACCAACATAATGGTATTAATCTTCTCACCCACTCTTGGCAAGAAAGACAATAAGCACATTTCCCAAAATGTCAAACAAAGCACAGTGTTAAACTACATATATTCAAATAAAGAGGGTGATTCTGTCTCTCCATCAGGTTATCGCACAACCATCATGACTGCGGCCTTCACTAGGAGTGCTCAAACACCAATCATCCCCACATCTCCAACCAGGAAACACGGGAGACCCCTTCAATACGCTCCTATTACCACCTCCAAACCTTTAACATCAGCACAACCTCCTCCTTCCCCATCCACAACATCCATGAAACGCCCCAAGGTGGCTTTGACCTCTGAGCGCCCGGCAGCGTTGACCACACCACGGCCGCAGTATTGGAGTCTGAAACCCACAACATCAGGATACAAGCCCCAGAGACCGCCGATCAACACAACACCGACCAAAACACAAAAAGAGGGGCTGCGGCTCGGAGAGAAGCTGGAAAACACCGGAGGGGCTAACCAAGTATACAAGAGGCCCCGAGGAAGAAGTCGAGATTCGAAGAGAGGAAGAGGAGGAAGAGGAGGAAGAAAGCTGCGTGCTGGCTCGGTGCGACTGGTGACCACTGATGGATTATCAGATCGAGGCAGACTGGAGATCTTTATCCGTGGGGAGTGGGGGACGGTATGCGATGACCTTTTCACCAGCAAAGCAGGTTCTGTGGTGTGTCGACAGCTCGGCTTCACCACGGCGTTGGCGGTGATGAAGAGGGCTGCCTTGGGGGAAGCGGAGCGTAACGTTAGGATCCTGTTGGACGACGTGGAGTGTGAGGGCGGGGAGAGGTCGCTGCTGGAGTGCAAGAGATCCAGGGTGGGGAAACACAACTGCTCACATGGGGAAGATGTAGGGGTGATCTGCGGTTAGCATGGAGGAGAGGAAAGTAGAACAAAGTACAGGAAGGAAAGGAAACAAGGAGGCAGGGGAGAGATGTGTGTTATTGCATACAAGAAGTAACAGGATGAGGAAAAAAACGTATTAGAAGAGAGTATAAAAGACGACTGCAGACTGCTTTATTTTCAAGCATGAATGTTGGACAGGTTGCTTAAAATGTCTATGAATTGTATTTTTGTAGACATATGTATGTTTTTTATGAGAAGTATTTTTTTTTTAAAAGGTCAATAAGGAATGAGTGAGTGTCGGAGTAACTTGAATCCTACTTTTGAAGTGTTTTCTGTTTACATACTTACATGTGGCAGACACCAGATCCTGTTAAACAGTCAGGTGTGTCCCAAGAGAATATATTTGTATTTTTGTATCATCTCAAGCAGGTCTTTTCTTTTTCTCAAGCAGCTTCTTATATTTGCATTTTGATACCTTTTTTAATGTAGTTTTAAGATGAACACATCTCAAGAGTTTTAACAAGGAAATGCTGGACATTCTGAATGATGAATGTAATACAAGGTTTCCTATTTTATATAAAGACATTTGAGGGCCTGTGATATGAATAAAGATGTACTGCAAAATGACAGCCTTGCTCTTCTCTATTATTCTCTGCCAATAGTGATCTGAGGAATGAAGGCTTACATTGATCAACACCGACTTCTCTACAGCTGCGAGAACAGACACATTTAATCATGAAACTATTTTTCCCACTATATGGCTCTGTTTGTGTTTGGTTTCTGAGAGTTTCAATAACACTCCACTAATACACGACTGATTTTCAGAAACCTGTGGGATTAAAGCAAGATTTTTACCATATGAAAGAAAATGTGTTTTAGGGAAGGGAAAGTCCAGCTGGCTTGCCTTTTTAAGTTCAATGTTGTCAAGGGAAAGAAGGAAAGAAAACAGACTACAAAAATATTCAAGTGCAGAGAATTATACTCTAGATAGAATTATCACTGCTCAGTAAAGTGAACATGTTCTCCCCCTTCATTTCAGTTACATAAAGTAATTTCAGAGGCAAAACTGTAATTAATAAACAAAAAACATATTTATGATAAGGAAAATAATCAGTTGATATACAAATGTCAGAATAACATTTGCCAAATGAGAAAAATAAATGATTGAACTCCAGATTGGGCACATCATAAAATCTGGTTTCCCAACTCTTTGTATCTACATCATACGAAGACAGCATTACATTGTAACACTACCACACACATCTTTTAAGAGTTGTTGTTTTTCTTATATAACCATTGAATAAAATCAATGTAAATATAAAATGTGCCAGTTTTGCACATACGGTACATCTTAAAACAACAAGAATAAGCAGTAAATTCAGACTATAGAGCTGTCTGGCAAATAAATGTGTCTGCTGGCACACTGTAATGTTTTATAGATCCTGACACACCACTAAACTATAAGGTGCGGTGCATTGCTCAGTCACAGCCGTTTGCATGAATGATTACAGTAAAGGTAACACGTGTGTGAACCTCATGTGTGTGTCTGTCTGCGAAGAATATGTTTATATCCCTGTTCTTTTTATGAATCCATGCATACTTTGATGGCATTCAGAGTGTGTGATGTCAGACAGCATGTACGCCAAAAGACAAACCTGACCTTGCTAAGGGAAAAGTATTTTTTATTTCAAGACCTCTGTACTATTTTAGAGCTAAAGAGTCTCCAGGCAGTCAGACAGGTAAGCATTGGAGTTCATGAACATGGGCAGAAAATATCCATCTACTTTGGCTCTCAGTATTTTAGTGAGTTATAAAAATATAAGGCCTTTCAGAGAGAACAGTTTAAGCCTATATAACAAACATGAAACTTTGCCTAAAATTAATTTTGTATTAAAGAATAAAATGATCCTTACTAACACAGTTTTTCAACAGCAGACTGTGAACAAATGGTCTGATATTTGTTTTGCTTCTGCTTCTAGACCAGAGGGAGGCAGTCATGTATCAAGTATTTTCACTGGTGGAAGATGTTATGAGAGCAGTTCAGACCCTTCATATGAATGGCGACTGGGGAGATTGTTTGTTTTTTTCAGTGGGTACAATTATGATGAAAATCTAAAATATTTAACACGAAAAAAACTGTAGACTTCTGCATCACAACATTGTCATGGGAAAACATTACTATAATTAATGCAAACCATAATGCCAGACCAACACACTCACTCCCTAAACGTCCAGGAGCGACGCTTGGTCAGGGTCCTGTGGCGTGCAGTTGGGACCAGAGATGGGGTCGTTACTAAAAAAAAGTAATATATTACATATTACTTTTTTAAAAAAAAGTAATATATTACACTACGTCGTTACTCTCTACATAAAGTAACTCGTTACTGAGAGTGTGTTGACAAGACACCCCGACTGTCCTATATTGCAACACTTTTTGAATCCCCGTAATAAACAACATAACAGTGTTAATCTTTGATGGTGCCTTGTGAAAGTAATTAGTAAGAAGAAGGCTGGTTATAATGTCAATAGATTATAAAATGAATTGTTCTGGGGATCCAGAGAGGGTTTTTATTTAACATAAAAAGAAGGAAATAATTTAAATGTTGTGTCACATCACGATTTAATCATGAGTTCTTAAGTGTGGTAAAGACCCTTTTCTTGAAGCTACAGACCAGGCTGATTAAAGCACCTTTGGAACAAACGAGTAACATTAAGACAAACCAAACCAATTGATTGACAACAGAGGAATATGTTTTAATCAGTTTGAAAATGTTAATAATTACCAATTAAATTCTGTCATCTCATTCTTTCCATTTCAACAAATGTTTCACTATATAACTGATACAAGAGAGTGTCAGAAACATGCAGCAAACTCCAGGCACTGAAGCCAAGGTGGTATTGAACATTGCTGAAGATCCCCATTGGCCACTCGAAGCTGGCATAAAAAACGAGTCAATCTACATAAGTCCATGTAAATGAGTCCAATTTTACAGCAGAAATAAACATTTACAGCCTGATAAAAATATGGTTTATATTGCAAATGTGCCTTTTCATGACAACTGTGTGGGCAGATCATTTATATAGCATGTTAAAATTATATAGGCTTCAAGTTTTTGAATCGTTGAGGGCTGCTATGAGTAATAGGTAGGTGAGTACTTACTTAGCTTATTGTAGTAAAAGTTGGATGGTAAATATTTCTGGTAAGAACATTGAAAACAAGAAAAAAAAACTGGATGGACAAAACAACCATGGCAATTAATATCCCAGTTAAAAGAATTTAAGGATGGACCTTGAGTCATATTGGTTCGGCATCAGCATACTTCCGACTGTAGGTTATGTTGTGTATTTAGCCTTTTTATGTTGCCAATGGTTTTTTTTACACCATAAATATTCTTTTTTTTTCATTTTTTATGACAGAAGAACATAACATTTACAATAATAAAATAACAGTGAATCCCTGAGTCTACAAAAATATGTATTCTAAAGTCATCTGAAGGTGAGAAGAGTTTTTTTTTTTTACTTTTAATTTTCAATACACTGGTAGCGGATGATCTTATATACAAATGAAGATAAGACCGAAGAGTAGAGGGAATATCCTAGTTAGTCATTCAGGCATAGTGAATAATGAACAGGCGGGATTAGAAAACGCATAGTGGAATCAGCAGTCAAGCAGAATCTGCAATAGATGAGGATGTATTCCTCTGTCACATTAAGAGCAGCCTTTAAAAATGAAAAGTACAGCCATGTTGACTTGATGTGACGTATTTGGCACACAAATGCATTTGGCATTCAGCCCCTAAATGAATGAACATTGCAACAGTGATCAGAGAGACAGAGGTTTTACTGTATAGGGATGTGAGAGGGAGATCGAGTGGGCAGTATATTCATCTGTGAATACTCTTCTTGACAGTCAACTTACATATATAGAATGAACAATGGGCTACCGAAATGTGTGACCAATACTGATGCCTCTATAATCTTTCTCTGCACACTGGGTGCTTTTGTATTCAAACAATAATACTGTTGCTTAATCAGGCAACACTTTTAGAGGCAAAGCAAACTCTAACCAGTGAGCATGTTTGAATGATTGGAGAAAACATTGCGATGATGTGTCCCACTTCCTGTTTACTTCTTTATTGTCACAGTCAAATGGTCAACAATGCATAGCATCAAATGCCACTAACAAAACGGAATAATAGTTAAAACTGTTCACTCCAAACATAAGAACGTGATGTGTCTATTCAGCTGTATCACATTGTGACTCATGAGCAAGACAACTTAAATAAATAATGTATTCATTTCGATGTGAAAGGTCACATGGCATTTAACCATGGGTTAGTATTCAGAATGGTTAGTGCTGTATTTGTTTAATTTAAAGCACCAAATGAGTTATGACTTAAGAAATACAACGGGGATAGATTTATGTTACATTATATTCTTTCACATGCCAGATGTTAACTTCCATACATTGTACTGAACAACGGTGAAGTCTGATATAGTGGCAGTGTACGCATTTAACCTCTTCATATTTTCTACATTTACGCACAGATTTAGATATTGTATGAGTGGCAAGTTATATCTGCACCTCTAAAATAATATGTTTTGTTTAATCATGCTTTCAACATATCACATACATGTCTGATGCCATAATACAATCCCTCACATTTACCTAGAACATAATGGGATTTTAGATGTGCATTAGACTCATCAACAAGATCTAGACCAGTATCTTCCAACAAGAATCAAATTCACCTTCAATATGATCTTAAAAGATCGATCAGATAATCAAAGACACTTACTTGCCATTTCAACTGGATCAATTGCCAAAGAGAGACAAGGCTCACCCCTTGTTTTAGTTGCCAATTTCATATATTTTCCAATAACTACCTCGAGTCCTGAACTGATGATTGATGTCATGCGAGGAAGTATTTTATTGACTGCAAAATGTTTAACCTTGGGTCTCTAACCGGTCTGTATCGATGGGCCTTTCTTTGGTTATAAGGGCTTTCAGACTATCAATTGATAAGACGAAAAACTAATATTTAGTTGCCTCCTAAATAACATTACCATATGTGTGTGGATGCTACCATGCTGGAAATAAAAGTGGGACATAAATATGTATACAATATGACACCGACATGTTTTTTTGTACTTTATATTACATCTAAATAATCCAGAAGCAGTATGTCAAACACCCAGTGGGCTGCACTCTTTCAACACTAAAATGTATTCTGTGTATTCGTAACCATTAAAATATAAACTATAAAACACTAACTGATGACAAATTGGTTGACCAGTACCCCTGAAAAAATGGCTACTATACACACACACACACACGTATATGCAAAGACACACACCCTTCCGATCCGACTGGCAGGACAGATGGTGGCACTGGGTGATGCTGGAGGCCAAATGGACAGCTCTACCAGACACACACACACACACACACACACACACACACACACACACAGTTCAAACACACTCTCCCTTTCTTTCCCTGGTCACACAATGGGGCTGATGTATAATTTATTTGTTCAGTGACTTGGTCACTGTTTGTCAAAAACAATCGCCTTTTCAAATGAAAGTGTTCTCTACTCCCTCTGTGTGTGTGTGTGTGTGTGTGTGTGTGTGTGTGTGTGTGTGTGTGTGTGTGTGTGTGTGTGTGTGTGTGTGTGTGTGTGTGTGTGTGTGTCTGTGAGTGTGTGTGTGAACTTGCACTGTGAATGTTTGTCAGGTATGCATGCATAATAAAAACCTTGCTGCATGTTTCTTTTCCAGGAGGATGTATTGTTGTTTTTGTCAGCCAGTTGCAGATAAAAGGAGAGTCAGAGAATGTGTATTTTCCAAATGCATATGAGGAAATATGAATGTACTGTGAGTGTATTATTCATGTGGCATCATTATGAATGGTGTTCACATGTCCTGAGAGCTTTCCACTCCGAGATTCTGGCCACTCTGTTCTCGAAGCTTCTCTCAGCGAGGGAGGGGTGAACAAACCAAGTGAGAGGACAGAAAAAGAGACAGAGAGGTGCTGGTGGAATAGGAAGGGGGGTGAAAGAAGTTACGAGGGGTAATAAAAGAAAGGATGAGAAGAAGAAGTGGAATGAGACTGGGAAACAGAGGCAGAGAAGGACAAATATAGAGAGAACGGGAGTGGGGAGGGGGAGAGGAGATGAGTGAAACAGAGTGGGAGAGACAGGGAGTGGATGAGGAGGGAGGGAGGGAGGGAGGGATGCTGCATTTTGGTGATAGCCCAGACTGAGACTGCAGGAGCAGACAGAGGCAAGAAGAACAATCGATGAGAAACTTAGAAATTAAGAGAGCACAGCGGAGCATTATCAAAGGGAGAACGGCAGCAATCCCATGCAGGTAAAATATCAAATAGCTACAAACTAATTATGAAACATTTACATAATACATCTTGGAGTCTAATAGTATTGCTAAATGAATAACCAGCTTAGGGCTTTTTCTTCAACGACAGCTGTCTCCAAGATTTCCTGGATGTCATAGAGGAGCAGTCAACCTGTCAAAGCATCCATCCATAAATCCACGCACATGTCCATCTTTATCCCCCATCTAGCCCTCCATCCATCCATGTGCTTCCACTCACTCATCCATACAGTCTTCCCTTCTTTCTTCCAAGCTCCTCCTCTTGCTTCACTATCCGTCTTACAATCATCTCTCAATTCCACCCACACACAAGCTTTTTCTCCACAACCCCCCCCCCCCCCCTCTTCATCACCATCCTCCTCCCTTCATATCTCCTCTGCTGTCACTTCCAAAGGTCCTGAGGGCAACTTTCTCTTCATTCATCTCCAAATATCCTTCTTTCTCTCTTCTTGGTTTAACATTTACCACTTAAGATGTCATTTTCATTTTGTCTAGACTGTGACAAACGTGTACTTGTAAAAGTAACAGGAGGGGGAACAGAGAGGGGAATAATAGGATAACGTTTGCATCTCTGACGTCAGCAATGGCAACTGCTGTCAGAATAGAAGAGACCACCTGTAATCAGCATGCTGTGTGAACACATGCAAAAAAAACGACAAGCATTTAAAGGCAGACTTGTGCCTCTGTTGTGTGTCACTCTTTCTTGTCTCTCTGCTCGGCTGTCTCTCCACAGGACATCCTTCCATCTACTCAGCGACATGCAGAGGTGTCATTTTGGTGCCTTGGACAAAGAGAAATGCTAAACGGATCCTGACGTGATGTTAGAGAGAAGAGTAAAAGAAAAAAAGAAAAACAGAGGAACATTTGCAAGCCTCTGGAGGGAGAAGGGAGGAGAGAGCAGTGTGAGTCAGAGCACAGCAGCTAGAATGCTTTCTAGTCAGCAAAGGGAGAAGTAGATGGAGATAGAGGAGCAATGAGAGAGATATAGCCTGAAAAAAGAGTAGCAGAGTGAAGCGATCACCAGACAGACGAACGACAGGATGAGACAGAAGCAGCCACATTGGCATGCGGTGAGTGAGGCCAAGTGATTCAGCTTGCTAGAGGAAGAAGAAGGCAAGAAGAGGGTGATTCTGGAAAGTATAGGGTCTGACTGAAGAGGGTTGAGGGAAGGTTAAATGAAGGTTGGCTGCAGGGTGGACAGTGGACATCGGATGACAGAAGGACAGGCTTAATGAAAAACGTGAGCAGCTCCAGGGCAGGGAGTCCTGAGTGACTGTTTCTTGCTACAGTGAGGGAGCATTACTGAGGTTTGCATGTGGCAGGGCAAGGTTGAAGAACAGGAGAAAGTAGAGGGGTTAAAAGAGCAGAACAGATACAAGAAGAGAGAACATATAGGTACAAGAAACATGGCCAGATAAAAGCAAACTTCGTCGTTCAAGCAGAGAGCAAGAGCTGAAAGGAACATACCGCAAACCAGAGAACATGTCGTCCAATGTACAGCGCCGGGGATGTGGAAACTTGAACTGTGACAGCAACACGGCGAGAGGTTCCTGTTAAATATTGATGCTGACAGACCACTCTGGAACTGCTCACTCCTTGCACCACAGAGGAGGAAACAGGAGGAAGAAACAGAGCGGCTATTTTATTCTAACAGATTTTTCTTACGTTTTTTTACGGAGATTGAAACAACTACAGAGAGAGGAACTGGACCTTCTGCTTGTGTGGGGAGAACAAGAAAGAAGTACATTTGGGACATCATTGAGACTACATAAGGACCAGAACAATTCCTACTTTTCTACGAGAACAAGAACCAACTCTGGCTGATCAATTCAAATGTATATTTTGGATTGACATGCTGTAGATGCCTTGACAGACACTCTTAGAAGATCACTGCCAGATGAAAGGAGCTGAAGCATTCATAAATGTTTCGTACTTTTTTTTCCTTCACTGATTGGAAATGTTCCAACTATCTTGAAAATGGCCTCATTACAGAGATTTAGCCAGTGGAGGACTGCTGTCATGTCTTGAGGAGATATCAGTGTGGAAACACTTTGATGTGCATCAACACGCAGGATCCTTAAATTGGAAGGAGGACGCACACTTTGTATTTGTCTACATAACTACATAGAATGATTCTCCAACTTCTGATTAGGAAAGAGACTTCCTACAGTCTGACCTAAATCACATATTCTCCAAAAAGCATGACATCAATGAAGAAAGACACAACACCACAGTCTCCGTTCAGCTGCGGATAGACCAGCTGCAGCTTCATGTGTGTCCATGTGAGTGGCTGCGTGGGGGTATAAGGACTGTCAAGGAGCTCAGCTGTGTCTGTGCGTATGTTTGTGTGGGTGTGGATGCTGAGGTGTGTGTGAGCCCAGCTGTGTCTAAGTGCATTTTCAAAGGATTGCCCGGAGCTTTTGAGTGAGTGTGTGTTTGTGTGTGTCGCCTGGATTCTCCCCACCAGCGACAGAGCTGGACCTGAACAACAGTGGTGAGACGGGGGACAGGGAGGGGGAGGAGGAGGAGGAGGAGGAGGAGAAGAGGGAGGTGAAAGGAACCAACAGGACAGATGAGAAGAAACAACTGACAACATGCTTGGATAAAGAGAAGAAAAAAGGGAGTTTTCGGCTGCCCCACTGGTGCAATGTGTGGTGAGTAAACATTTATCTGCCGTCGTGGCTTCCATGTGTCTCTTCTTATGTGTGAGTGCATGTATATCCACCAATCATATCGCATCATATTCCCACCAGAAGGTTGGCCAAGGTCAAAGGTGAGAGGTTACTTAGGGAGTTAGGGATCAGGAGTATTAGGATAGGTCCCATTATTGGATGCAGGATATGAAATAGTCCTTTTTCCTTCCTCTGATTCACACATTTATTGTAACCACATTGTCCAGTAGGTCACGTGAAATAGAGCTTTTCACCGGAAAGAAACTGACCCCGGTTTCAGTACCCATACTACCATACTATTTTGTATGCCAGAAAAAGATTTAGTACGTCCCAATACATAATAATTGCAATATGCCAATACTACAAGATTATCCTTTGTACAAAGTAGTATGCCCCAATAGTTTACATATTGCATGCAACAATACAAACGTATTTAATTAAATATTATCAGCTAAAAACCCAAAGTAATTTAAGCTCTTCAGAGACTTCTTTGCTGTCCTGAGTGTCTGACTTAGGATGCACTTTGACATTCTGAAACCTCTTCGGTATGAATATTAAACAATGCCTTTCCACTAGTAATCAATGTATTGGGCATGAAAGAGTTTATGCTTGCCTAGCAATAACCTACTGCCGGCAGTCTTCATTAATAATTGCATTTATTGATTGATTTTGATCGTGGTATTTGTAGTCTTGGACCAATCACAGTATCAACTATATTGGAGAATTCTACTGTCAGAGAACTCAACTCTACTAATAAAAGTAACTGTAGTGTGTAACTGGTTAGAATATGGCCGGTTAAAATTATACTGAAATCAGAGATATGGGCGCCCTGCCCTCCTCATGAACCCATTATTGCCTTTGGATCATAGGGAGGAAGGATTTTACTTGCTTTGAATAATTTGGCAGGCAGAAAGTGCTTGGAGCCTGGGTTTGTGTGAGAAATGTACTTGATATCATAGCGGCGAATGCATCACCTGCTGCAAGGCAATGCCATGACTTTCTCATAGTTTTGCAAGAGTTTTCCATCTGAGAACCTCTCAAAGCTTCATGATTAGAACATATTTGATAAAGTATTCAGTATTAAAATGGAAATGGTTAACTTATTACATCATATATTTGTAGAAGTAGCAACCAATAGCTAAACAAACCAAACACACTTTTTCTCCTTAACAGTGTCACTTTTCCTTTGCTATATGAATACAGCACATGGAGTCACGCTGTCTTACATTAAGCACATTCATCCTCTCTTCCCGTCTTGTTCCTCACATACAAGTACACACTATGAAAACACACATGCCCAAAAGCGGAGGAAGCGGGGCCGTGGCTGAGGAAAAATTACAGTTGCTTCATGGCCGTTGGCTTCATATTCAAGCAGCGCCGGCCAACCGAGCTCGTAATGAGGCCGAGGGACACTCATACGTGTCATACGGATCTGGTTCCAACACCATCATTCTGTGCATCAGCTTAGAGTGTGTGTGTGTGTGTGTGTGTGTGTGTGTGTGTGTGTGTGTGTGTGTGTGTGTGTGCGCGCGCGTGTGTGCGCACGCGTGTGTGTGTGTGTGTGTGTGAGAGTCAAGAAGAGACAGAGAAAGATAGGGACTTTGTGAATGTGTGTACGACTTGCAGTAAACTGCTGCCTTATTGCTCACCTTGCAAAATGTATCTTTATCAAAATACATTACATTACATTGCATTTAGCTGACGCTTTTATCCAAAGCGACTTACAATAAGTGCGTTCGACCAACAAGATACAAACTTGAAGAAAACAGAATCATATAAGTACATCAGGTTTCATAGAGCTAAAACATTTCAAGTGCTACTCAACTGGCTTTAGATAAGCCAGTCCTTTATTAGTATATAAGTGCTTTGTTAGTAATTCTATGGCTCGAAGTGGAGTCGAAAGAGATGAGTTTTTAGTCTGCTCCGGAAGATGTGTAAGCTTTCTGCTGTCCTGATTTCAAATACAGTAGCCCACAAAAGCTCTCTCTGTTAGCATATCTACTAGTTTGTAATTGATCTGCAAGGAATGAACAGAGTGTCTATATTGTAACACAGCCATGACATTACTGATTGAGACTTTCTGTGAAGTCAATAACATTGATCAATGATTGCAATTCGTCCTTTGATCACTCCTGGATATACGGTACCCTGCACTACAACATGGAACTCAATTTGTTGATATTGTAATTCACATCATTGGTAATGTGCACTGCTTAGCAAAACTCAAATACTTTGGCGGGTTAAAGTTGAAAAGGTCAAATTTCTGACCTCAAAGGAGATGATACAATAAGATAAAGCACCTACGTAAGTGTTCTTAAAGTTGGAACTTTACAAGCGTTGACATCCAGATTGAACGAGATCGCGGATACAAGCGGCCGAGATGGGTTTTCTCCGCAGGGTGGCTGGCGTCTCCCTTAGGGATATAGGGCCAGGGAAAAGAAAGTTTGGGGCTCTCTGCTGGAACTGCTACC
The DNA here is from genome assembly GCA_943591055.1 of Gobionotothen gibberifrons. Taxonomy (NCBI): domain Eukaryota; kingdom Metazoa; phylum Chordata; class Actinopteri; order Perciformes; family Nototheniidae; genus Gobionotothen; species Gobionotothen gibberifrons. Next base: position 4,336,744 of record CALSBZ010000003.1, on the reverse strand, counting down.
TCCGCGACCCGACCACGGATAAGTGGGAGAAGATGGATGGATGGATGGACATCCAGATTGCTACAAAGTTGGTTAAAAATAGGTTTTAGATGTTGGGATCCATCTGAAATATTTTCTTTGTTTTCTCATATCATGACAAATTGCTGATGTTTTTAATTGTGCAATCACTCTTCTTTTATTCATATTTAAATCATTTTTCTTTAGATTTTGGGTAACCTGTTACTAAAAATTTGGAAGGGTGACAGAATATCATATTACCATCAAGAAGAGGTTGAGTAATGAAACATGAATTATTTCGTTTACTTTTTGCTGGCTCGATGATTTCTAACAGCTGCATGCCGCACAGGTCACATGCTGGTGGCTGTGGGGAATACAATTACATTTGCGGTTATCAAAACTACCATCACCCATGCTAGGAATGTGAATATAATTGCAGGGTAGATAAATACATTAGATGTAACAGCAGTCTATCATGTTTTAGGGCTTGGGTTTTTATTCCATATGAAATCATTTGACAGATTATGGTCATCCGCCCATACTAAATACCCGCTTGGAAAACATACATTGCTTACCATTAAATAATGTATATAGCCACTACACCAAGACAAATTCCTCTTATTGGCAATGAACCTGTTTCTGATTATGATTATGACAGTGAATTACAATCAGTGTGCTTTGTCAGTGGCTCATTATCAGCATTGGAGTCAGTGCCAGTCAGTTCTGGTGAATGGAAAGAGGACATTAGGTAATGAATCTCCTCTACTCATACTGAAGTAGTGGGTGAATTAGGTTAACACAAGTGGATTATTTCAAATGTATACATATATTCAATTTCTGTGGGTAAAAGAAGAGTATGCAAAAGATTGAGGTTTTCTTGCAGGAAAGAGTTGCAGCTATTTGAGACTTTACAAAAATAATCAAACGCATACACGCTCACACCGATCTCTTATCTCTTCAGTCTCCAACATATTTTATTCAATGCTTTATCTCCAAAAATCTGAATCCTTATTTATCTCTATGGTTTATAGTTCATATAGTTCAATGACTGTATCTCTACTATACTGTTTAGTGAAGATTCAGAAAGGTAACATTAGATGGGGGTAAACAGTGCAGGATAGCTCTCTTGTACCGTGTTTATATATAAAAATAGGGGGGAGCATTTCACTGTTACTACTGGGCCATATCAAAATATGAGATCATCGGTGATGTAAACAAGAAACTAACAGCAAGGCACACTCACATTTTGTCCAAAGTACTTTAAAGTGGACCTATCATGCTATATTGGAAACATATATTGTAGGGCCATATCTATACAAAACATGTCTGTGAAGTTTGTTGCTTCACATACCAAACAGATCACCCATTGTAGCCATGCCTCATACTGCTCATACCCCTCTTTTGCAGCCCTGTTCTTTAACTTTAACAAATGGAACTTAATCAGCCCCAGAACGCCTCGTTGGAGATTTCTCTTTTTCCATTGTTTTCTTCCTGGGTACAGTGACGTGCCCATACCCAAATGGACCCATTGGCCCAAATCCGTGGAGCTCCTCACACACACACACACACACACACACACACACACACACACACACACACTCTCTCAGCGGCTAAACTGCTTGTTAGCACCCCATTTTTTTTTAGAGATGTGGGTACGGAGGAAATGAGAGAGGGTTTTGTTTTCTGACACTTTGTGAGTTCCCTGACACACCGGGGACACATATGTATGTATAAAAGACATCAAAAAGTGCATTTTGCATAATAGGTCCCCTTTAATAAGACTTTTAGAATTAACTGATAAAACCCACTTACTGTGTGATGCAAACCTATAGTTATGTGAGCCATCTGTGTGTTTGTGACACTAACCCGGGGCTGTACGGTCTGTGTATGTGTGATAGTCAATTTGTTGGATTGGGTCTGAAGAAGAGAAGGCGACTTTTCTTTCTGTTGTATCGTCCTCGCTGCCGGGGGGCTACTTTGCTGAGAGGGAAGCGTGTGGTAGCTCCAGTTGGAGGGCTTTCAGTTGGCGGTTGTGATGTCTGATCCGGCCAAGAGTTGCCTTGGATCAGACTCCAGGCAGTGGGGTTTACATTGGCTGGGTTAGAGTTACTGCAGCTGTTGGCTGGGGGTCCATCTCCTGGAGCCGCCCTGCTGGGGTCATTTTCTCGTTTCTGCCATTGTTCATTTAATCCAGTTGACACATTTTCAGAACGTTCAGAAATCCACTCCCACCAAAGTGATTGACAAGCCTTTGAGGCTGCCCCAGTTCTTTGACTCCTGACCGAGTGAAGACTGAACACTTCAGTGACTCACCATTGCATCCTAAAAAACAAGTATTGCAAGACAGAAGGGCAGGGGCTAGCTGCTTATCATGCTCATGTGAGTATAGATATCTCAAAACAATACATCAAACATCTTCAAATTCTGTGGATAATGTTTGTTCGTTTAGATAAACTACCAAACTAAAATGTTGGCCATATCTCATGTACTGTACCTTTAACAGTCCATCTTTATGCTCACTCTCTATCTGTCTTATATTCGAGCACATCTATCTTTCTATCTATTTCTATCTTTCTATCCATCTAGACATAGAGCTGGCTATTTGGACCATACTCAAAACAGTGAAGGTGTGTAGAAACAAATCTTGTGATTAAATCAATCCACACATTAATTGTAGAAGATTGCAGTTGTGTCCGGAAAAAAAACACATTTTCTTCTGAAATAAATGCAATTCAAAACCCCCGGTAATGAGCCCATGTCAGATAAAATCAATCGTTATACTTTACTGACTTTCTTTACCTTGAGGAAGGCTTCTCAGTCAGTGCTTACACACAGCATTTTCATTGCGCTCCAAATAGCTCCACCCTTTGAAATCTTACATATAAAACCTTAAAATCCAACATTTAGTTGATGAGGCTTTTTGGGAGCATTACACAGCCTCAGAGGAAGCAATAAGTGTGCAATGAAGGGCAAAATAACCTTTCAAGAACATTAACCTCCTTATGTCTGCACAGATTAGTGCTTACTAGCTATTTCATGAGTTTACACAACTGCTCACATTTTCAAAAATGAATATTACTAAAACATAACTTTTTAAAGAAAATATTACAACAAATGACTTCTTAAATGAATCTTGTCTTCCTGGTGTAATATCACAGGCTCATATTTTCACTCTAGATGTTTCCTTGAGATGACCCCGTTAGTGAGTGTAACCTCTCAGACTTCCAGAGTAATCTGCAGATGGACCATCTGTAGGGGATTCATATCACACCCTATATAAATGAACTTGACAGTGACACAAGCAGAGTAGCTATCTGCACCAATAATGATGAATATTATGCATGAGTTTCATGGGGCAGACCACAGCACATTGCTCATTCAGCAAGGAAGACGTTATTGAATTCCCCAGAGCTACACTCTGTGTTTCTACTGCACTGGAGTATGTCCTCAGAGTGTGGTTTAAAAACAAATTAAGAATTATATTGGATTTTGGAAGCTTTAAGTACACATTTTCCTAAAACACCTTATTTGCATGAAGAATAAAAGCATGAAGAATAAAAGCTAACCCGTTAAATTAAAATGGGCAAACATGCCATTGATTGAGCTGCTGCTGTTCATTTATATTTGTTTTCTTGAGGAGAGGGAAGGAGGGAGAAGAAAAACTAATAGAAGTGAAAGAGAGCGTTTTCTAGGAGTAACTGTATTGTCTGAAGTCTAGCTTGTGACTGTCTAGTAGATGCTGCAGTTGTATTGCAAAATAATATGCATTTGGTAAAAATATGTAGTATGTGTGATAATTAATGCTTGTTCTTTAACTCTAGAAGACACTGACAACACTGACAATGTACAAACATTAATGTTGAAACTAATCAATTCAACCTCAACCTTCAAGTCAAATAAGTACAAGCACACAACAAGTAAAGTATGCAATAAAACTTGACCTGCAGTTTTGCCTTTAAAGGGGTGTGTCCTTGGCTGCTGTGGAACTCAACATTGGAGGGGTTCAGTTTCATGCTATGGATTAATTGGAGAAAATCTAGTGGCCAACTGTTTTCCCCCACACCTACAAAGAGTGAAAATATAACTACAATCCAATTCGCAATTTACAGTAACCAATCCTCTTATATTGTAAAAAGCATGTTAAACTGTTATAGCATACCTTCATTACAACACCACTGGCAGTCATAGTCAACATCTGAACGTACATATGAGGAGGCTGTTGTTAAATTACAGGCTGTTTTTAACATTATTCAGACTCAGCTCGCTGAGCTTAAGCTTCTTTTAAATGTTGAGAAAACCAAGGTAATGCTCTTTTCAAAATCTAAAAAGACTCCAGAGACTGCTTTGGATATTGTTACAATGAAAGGACAAGTACTCGAAGTGGTTACCTGTTATAAATACCTAGGTATCTGGCTTGATGATTCTCTTACTTTTAAACTTCATGTCAATAACCTGCTTAAAAAGCTGAGGGTTAGACTTAGGTCTCTTTTTTAGAAACAAGTCCTGTTCCTCACTTGAGGCCAGGAAAAGGCTAGTCTCTGTGACCTTTTTACCTGTGCTGGACTATGGTGATCTGGTCTATATGAATGCACCTGCCAATTGCCTGGAAAAGTTAGATGCCGCGTATCACAGTGCTCTGAGATTTGTTACTAACTGTAAAGCACTTACACATCACTGTACCCTGTATGCCAAGGCAGGTCTGCCATCACTTACTGTTCGGAGACTCAGTCATTGGTACATGTTCATCTACAAAGCCATGTTGGGTAAACTACCTTCTTATATCTGCTCTCTGATCTCTCGACGAATTGAAAGTACTTATTGCCTGAGATCTCATGATGTGGTTTTATTAAAATGTGCCAAGTGCTAGGACTGTCTTAGGGAAGAAAGCTTTTAGTTGTGCAGCTCCACTAACTTGGAACAGTCTGCAAAAATGTTTAAAACTGAGCACTTTGGTTCCCCTGCATCATTTTAAAACTCGGCTGTTTGATATTCATGGTACCTGTCACTGTAAATAGAGTTTGTAAACTGTACCCTGTAATTTATGTTGTATGTCGTCCTTATTGTTGTTCTGTTGTTTTTATGTTACATGTGTAACCAATGTGCTGCAGGTCACCCTTGAAAAATAGATCTTTTGGTCTCAAGGGGCTTTCACCTGGTTACATAAAGGCTACAAACAAACAAACATATGATATTTCCTCTATTGGATTTCCCCTTTGTTTTGTCATCTTCTCTATATTTTATTTACATACAGCCCT
>CALSBZ010000003.1:4312817-4326492 GCA_943591055.1 Gobionotothen gibberifrons | reverse complement strand
ATGGTAAACCGTCACATGTTCACGTCTTGCCGTGATACCGGGTTGGTCAGAACAGCTGCTGAATGTTAAAATGTTTGCCTAGTGCCCAATAAAAAACTATAGAATAACAAGTGGACAATACTGTAAAGCAGACATAGGTGAAATTGAAATGGATGCTTCCAAATCCACACATCGGCCGGCCGTTCCAGCTAACTATGGGTCTTCACTTCACAAAGATGCCGCTTTACGTTACTGGTGATAGAAATATGGTTTTGTGTTTGTATGTGTCTGTTTTATACAACTTTTGCACTTATGATAGGTTGACTGTAGCCTGGCACAAGCAGATTAAGAAACAGACGATGCACTAGTTGACAAAATTAGCCAAGGTAACTGACTAGTGGGCCTAAATGTGAAGAGTTCAGTGTAGTGGAAATCTCACATCCGGTGGAAAGCCCAGGAGATGTTCTTATTTTAGCACAAAAAGAGATATAAATACACACACATTCAGAGTCCTCATCCTAACCTCGCTATCTCTGTTCGCTCCCAAACTGTCAGAGCACAGCACATAATACACCAATCAGCTTCGAACTTCATTCATTTTTAACAGACACCACTGATCACGCATCACCACTAACAGAGGAAGTATGTAGAGAGAAAGTGGAGACTAAAGACTAGTAGGACATTTACATCATCAATAGTGATTGGATAGTATTTATCTGTTGAAAAAGGTACAGTTAAAAGATACTCCAGGATGTTGTCACATGGGTTTTGTCTTGGACCAGTTGGAGTTGTAATTTGGTCAATGGTTAAAGCAGTGATCAGAAAACACAATGAACATTTCATTTAATTATTCACTGACTAAATATTTTGTTAATATCAATGCTCAGATGAATGCAGGGAAATCTTTGGAACTAAAAAGATGTTTGTGTGCAAGTGTTTGGGAAAGAGAGGGATCGTTTTTCAGCTACTCATAAATACTGAACATGTTTCATTCCCTTCTGCATATCTTTTTTACCAGACTTTCGCCTCTGTTTAATGCCAACTTTGTCTGTCTCCATATCCAGGCGTCACGCCCTGTGGGGGTGGGGTTCTTTGATGGTAACCATGGTCCCCGGCAGCCGCTACGTCTGCAGCACCCACGCTAGAGAGGAAGACCCCCAGAGCGACCGCGAGGAGAGAATCTTAGCCATGCTGGGCATCATTGGGACCATCCTCAACCTTTTAGTGGTCATTTTTGTCTACATTTACACCACTGTCACCTAAGCTTTTCTACAAGAACTTCAACAAGAGCTGTTGGACCTGTCCCTCACTCTTCTCTTTCCTGCCGTCCTACTCTTTATTTATATACTAAAGAGGGTTTGATTATTCAGAGTGAGCAGTACGATGTGAGGATCATTGTCAGTGTGTTCAGCTGGATGGAAGCCATATTTATCTAGACCTGCATCACTGCTTATCTCTACAGACAGCTCTGCTTTGTTAGCTTAAGCCTGCTGCCAATCACAGAGCAGTAGCTGCAGGTGGAGTTATATGCACACTCACACAGCTTCGATTCTTTAACTGCATTTCCAATTTTGTCAGGCCAATTACCCAAATGTATATGTGTAATGACTGGTGTCCATTCTGGTTATGGTCACATGTATCTGTATTTATATAACTGGGCCAAACTGTCTTCGGCCTGATGGTGATCATATTTGACTGTGTTCTGTCCAAATATCTTCTGTTTTGTGACTTAACATGTTAAAGTGTGTCTTTTGACAATCAAGCTACTCTTTTCCTACATTTAGGATTGTATCACTGCCAGTTAAATATATCTAAATGGTTTGACAAACAATGCACATTTGAGTTAACTTGACAAATTGAGTGGTTAGGGAGACATCTTTACAATATAAACCTGGTTAAAAGCGAACAAAACTGCCAAGTAAACTATTAACGGAGGAATTGAAGCCAATATACTTGTGAGAACCCTTAAATACACTTGAATAGAACCTTTATACAAATATACAGATAATCACTAGCACACATTAATACATATTATTTTCTGTACTTAGTAGTGACTGTAAAAGTTTTACATGGACCTGACGTGTCCTCATCTGAGCACCCCAGAGGAGAGATTCCTGGCTGTGCTGGGTGTCATCGGCATCATACTCAACCTCGTGCTCCTCCTCTTTGTCTACTTATACACCTCCACTTAAAATATATTCCTAAACACATATTCAGTTATGAGATAATCTTGCCACACCTAACAGCACCAGTACCTTAGAGTACACAGTTCAACCACATCTGTATATATTGTACCTAAGCACACTGTGGTTAACATTTGTAGTACTTTGCAAGAACATATATAATAGAAATACACATGAATGATTTACCTTTTTTAAATGTGTATCCTACAGTTGGTGTTTTTCTATATTGTGAACGTTCTCATGTGTGCATGATGAGTTGTTAACTTTCGCTTGTATTTCTTTCAAATGTATACCTCTATCAGTATTTGACCAAAATACCTGATAAATTACTGCCATTTCTTAAAGTTATTCTGTTTATTCTACAGGCTTATTGATGTTATAAAAAAAAGCAGAGACATGGAACTGGGTGGTGTTAATGATTCAATCTGTGAAGAGTCTCATCACACCATCAAAGATCTCTCTGCCTCTTTTCTGGTGTCATGTTACTGTGATTGGATCCGTAAAGCCTGCACGGAGCAGCAGTGGAGAAGGCAGAATGTGAAACTAAGAACATTTCGCACAAATCAGGACAGCGATATGTTGCGGTGTAACACAAAGGAATACAGCCACAAACAAATCAGATTGAGCCGCTGTGGATCGTCTGGAAAAAGAAGAGATAAAGCCTCTGCGCAAGTCCTTACCATCTGTGTTGAAACTCATAAATGCACAACAAACTCTTTGGGATTGGGTTACAGCATTTCCCCTAGAGCTGCATGTCACTATGGATATGGGTTTAGGTTTAAGCACTGTGCCTCTAATGGAGGAGCAAACCTCAATGCAGCTGACACGCAAACAGAGAGGACCGGCCTAAATCTACACTTCATCTTCGTCATTCTCTTCTCCACCAACAAACTCACGCCAGAGAAGACATAATAGTGAGAGGACCCAAATAAATCTCTTCAGTCGTTTCCCATTGCACACAACTTTATATAATTGATAAATACACATGCACAGACTTCTTTTCATACACCATCAGTCACAGGATGAAGACATAACAAGCAGGACCTCAAAATGAACCAGCAACTCCTCACTTAACAATTTTGCATGCTTGCTTTTGAGAAAATACGTACTGAGATGTATCTAATCAATGCATATAATATTACTTCTTTCAAAGTGTATGTATGCTCTTAGTAATGGCATCAGTTTATTATGGAGAATTAGTTTTGACAGGTTAGCAGACATTCTAAAAGTACTATTCACTAAAATCAAAATATATGATTCTGGTTGCTACAGTGTATTTTTACAAGTGTAGAATTGTACAGATCAGTATATTTCCATGGTCTAGTCTACAGAGTGCTGAATGAACAACTGAACACAGTTAACCTGAAGAAAAACAAGTATTTTACTAAGTATCTTTTAGTTGGTTTATGACAAAAACAGTGAATCAAAACAGTATATGTGTACTTTTTTACTTGAGGACCCTTATTGACATTTTGCATTGTCCTTTTAATTTAATCCTTACACAAAATGATTATTCCCAAAACTGTATTCCCAACACAGCAAATTACACAATGTTAGTCCAACAAGTCTTGAAGTCAAAATGACCCAAGTGTCTCTTTAAAGAACAACTTCCTGGTTCAACTTTGACCTACCATATTTTCTGTAGTAATGCAAATTTAAGATTTTCCTTTGCAATGAGAGATTATTAGAAACATTACGGTTTTACTCCCTTTTGATCTGGCAAAAACATTTCAAATCTGTGGGCTATTTGTCCGAGATCGTAGCACTTTAGATTAGTTGAACAACAAAATTAAACCCAGATTGTGTGAACCATAAAGTCTTATGAGAACCAGCAAAATTATGCCGAAAAACATTATCACTCTTGATACCTAAAACTGGTCCTCACAAAGCTAGAAAGACAAGTCCCCCAGAAACACGTACACTTGCTAGTTGCATGTCTCTTCATTAATTAATTTTGCACCATCTTTTAGCACACATCAGGAGATTGGACCGTCAGCACACTGAGATGTGACTTGCACACTTACCTCCTGTCACATCTAATAACTGCAGAGCAGAGTTTGTTGAGCTACATCTACTGTAAGAGTGCACCAACGCTGTGTAAGCCACTTTTGGTTTGCCAGACATCTGCTGTCAGATTGTGACAGTCGACCCAGAGCTGTGCAGAAACACATTTGAATAGACTTTGAAATACCTTCAAAGCACTAGAGATATTTTTGGTTCTAAAGGGTCACTTGATGTTGGCAAATAAAGAAATTGACACTGTTTTTAACACTGTTTAATTCAGGATCACTTAGGTGCTGTTTACACGAGAATGCAAACGGTTGTATCCGCTACTTTTCTCTTTCGTATAGCCCGTTCGTTCACACGAGGCCGTAACAGAAACGTGGAAACGGACCCCGCAAACGATAACGGGTCCCAAGGTGGATAGATCTGCAAACAGAACGCTCTGGGGGGCCAAACCGCTCAGTGTGTACGCCCTATACGATCATTTCCTGATAACGATGAAGCCATAGCCCCGCCTCTCCACACCTCTGCTGCTCACTGCTGTAGCATGGTCAGTAGCTACTGCTACTGCTACTGCTACTGACCATGCAACATACAACTCCTCTACCACAACCATCAGCAACAAGTGGACATGGAGAATTACATGAACTACATGTTGTTAAATCCACCGCAGGGCATAAACAGAAGGGCAACCATGGCAACCATGCTCGGGGTCTTCTTCGCTGCTTTTGGTGTATTTTGTGGCGGAAGTACAGCGCCACTTACAGGCCCGGCAAATGTACTACAGAGTCTCCAACGCATTCGATTGGTCTCGTGCGGAAGTACAGCGCCACTTACAGGCCCGGCATATGTACGACAGCGTCTCCAGCGCTTTCGAGCGGTCTTGTGTGAACGGAAGACATTTTTGATATCGTATTCGGTTCGTTTGCGTTTTGTATGCGTTTGCGTGTAAATGGGGTCTTAGACACTGGCAAAGGTTTTAAGATACCAGCTTCTAATATTTGTCTCTTTTTAAAGATGAAAGATTTATTTAAAATGAATAAGTCATCCACCCCTGATTTATAAATCAGTTTGAAGACATAAATAAGAACAACTCTTAGGTTTCTATGTCTTTCCAATCATTTACGAATGCAGTATGGCCTATGAGAAAGTTGAATATTGGTTTTTCTATCTATTTGTTTTGCTTTTCTAACCCTTTTTAAAGAGTCCCCCTAACAAAATGGTAGCAATTTTACAAAAACAGTGTTTTCAAAGGCCAGGGATGAAACTGTTACTAAAACATTTGGACTAAAACAAATAAATGACAATTATTTTTGTTCTAATAATACATATTTTTTACTTGTCAATATTCATGCCAAAACAGGCCTATTAAAATTCATTTTGAAAACTGTGAGGCAGACCGAACCTTTCTTATACAACCAAGAGTTATGTCGTATATTGAGCCTTTTGTATATTCATTATCTAATTACATTTGCAGTATAGCTTTTGGTGATATGGTGATCAAACTCCATGGCTAAAGTACACATGTTTGTGTGTGAACTGTATGCTTTAAAGTTGTTTAGTAAAACACAGTCTAAAGATGACAGACTCACTGCCAAGCCCATGAGAGGAGAGAGCCTAGAGGACATGTCCTGCCATCTGCTCTCCTAATAGACCTTTAGCCACTTCCTCAAAGCACACACACACACACACACACAAACTGCATGTACCTTTTTCTCTATGCATCAAAAACACAACCCTTTACATTGATTAATTTGATGCTTGAAAATTCTGTTTACAAGGCTAACATGTGCATATGCATTATGTTATGGAAATAGTCTGTAATGCCAGAGGAAAACAGCTGCATCAAAGTACACCTGGGAATCCAACCAGCCCCGAGGTACGGTTGTTAACACAAAACACTGAAAACAAGGAAGAAATGTTCAAAGACAGGCAAACGCTCAAATATGTTCAATTTCAGATTCTGAGCCAGCCGGCAACTGTGTTATGTTCAGCCAAGGCGACGGATTTTTACTGTTTTTTCATGATGCATGACTTGATTTTAGCCTAAGGCCACATTCAAGCCAAGATAATGTGTACAAGAGCATCCCTACGATATTTCAATGTTATTTCAGAGCAACAAAGCTGAAAAATATTGTTATCATGTGCATGGGAAGGCTGAATTGTTACTGCCCCATTGGAGATATCCAATGTGAGGGGTAAAGTTATTTTTATTAAACTGCGTCCCATAGAATTGTATAAGAAAATCAATGTCTAACGATGCTGTAAAATATACAGTTTGATATGACCACTAAGAGTTACTTTTGAACAAATGCTTTGAGATCTGGTGTACTTTCATGTGATGTGCTTGTAAATAAATATATTTATAATGTACAGTTATAGTAATGCCAATAAAACAAAGAAAAACACTTTCAAAGAGTTTGGCCTTTCTTTAATTTAAATGGCAAAATTTTCATACTTTGAAAATAACTTTATGCCAACACTGTTACTGTTGGTATTATGATCTCTTCCACTATGGCAACCTTTTTTGATTTGATAATAAGTTGTAGTCTTTTGTAATTCTGACCACCAAGGGATATGTTCCTGAGAACTGGATTACAATCCAAAATTGGACACAAAAAGACATCTGAACCATCTCTTGTTGTGAATTGTAAAATCACCTTGCCTGGCCAAAATAAGTGAAAATATCAGATATGAGTCTTATTTTGTGTCCATTGGCGGATATAAGACCACTAAATGCACATTATTAACCATACTTACATAGTTCTGATGGATTATATGCAATGTGTTGAAACTGTGTGTGCTTTAAATCATGCCTCCAGTTTCCATCGCCATACTTGTTTCACTGGGGATTGTATCTTTCTGCCCCGATGACTCCTGCCTTAATTTATATCTGGGAGCCTGAAAGAACGTTATTTCACTTGACAAGACAATCAAGCTGAGCATCCTAACTCCTCAAAATGTTTTCTCATGAAGTTTTTTACTTATTTTTCACCCAGATTCAACTTTAGTGCTTAGTGCTTGGTTCCCTTTAGTATAGCTCCTCTGAGGGTTTTTCCTCTTGTTTATTCTTCCGGCTTGTCGGTGAGAGGCATACTAATTTGTATCAGTATGAAAACATGGTCATCACCCAAAGAGCAGAAGTCTTTTAAAGTAGCATGGCTGCTTTAGTAGACCTGTGCTGTTGTGTGCAGCCATGCTCAGTCAACCAAATAAACAGTGTATCCTCAGGCAACCCATAGGACAGCCACTGACCTGGCTAATGTGGGTGTCTGTCCTCTGTGTGCACATAGACACACAAACATGAATCCTTTTATAAAAGACTCATACAAGTGTGACTTTCCTTTCTTTCTGTTCTCCCTTACCCTTTGCACTCTCTGTACCGCAAACATTTATGATGTCTCCTCAGCGCCCGGCCCATTGTTTTCCATGTTCCTATTTCAGTCTATAGTTAGTTTGCCAGCTCAAGCATGAACCCCATCCTTAGCTCTAAGCCTCTAGCCACTGACAGACGAACAAGGAAAGATGTTTTATGTAAACAGTAATATAATGTCCTACTTGCCTGTTGAGTGTAACAAGTCACTTAGAAGTTCATCCAGCCTTGAAGGAAAATACCCAGTGAGTCACATCGTTTTCTGCTCATGTTTATTGTTTCCAACCTCCTTAAGATGTAGCTCTCCATTTAATGCACAAGCGATAGTGTGTCCGTAAAATATTTAGATGATTTACATTTCACTTTTAAACTAAAACACATTCCCACTTGGAGATATCAGGACACCAGCGTGGTTAGCCAGCATTTACACAAATTGTATTGCTAACCTTATGAAGAACATGAGAATCAGGAGATAGGTAATGGTAAGTCAAAGAATTGTTGTCTGTTGGGTTTACTAAATGATAAATATCAGATACAAATCATTAATGTCCTTGTCACGATTGACTCAATATCTAAATATTGAATGGTGAATGAGATTCAATCCTACATGCATTAAAACTTAGAAATATGTAAGTGCTTATAAACAAAGAGGACATTGATTTAATATTTGGCTTTACACAAATAAAATCAATTAGATGACAACTTTGCATTAAAACGTCATCAATATGCATACATTCACATAGCTATATTCTCAATCAATAGCTCTCCTTTAGCCATTAGCAATTCAAAAACACTGTTGTTTTTCTGTAAGGAAAGAGAACAACATAATGTGTTGTGCAACCTTTCTTTATTCAAGCATAATTTGTTTAGCATTGATAGAAAGGATAAGGTGACGTGATGTCTCATCATCGTCACTTGGATCTAATGGTTTTTTTCCATTCAGGATCATTTGTTTAAATGCTGTGTTTTAGTTGAATCCTGGAACTCCTGGAGTCAGGACACCGAGACTAAGGGTTACCCACACTCCATCTTATCTTAGATAACTGTAACTGTTGCACAAAGTAATAGAAAGTCAGTATAAGGCATTACAATTTGAAGATCACTAAAAACTTCTAAATGATGATACAGTGGAATCACAGATGTTTCATAAATGGTAGATGCAAAAGAAAAGTATATGTATATAACTTATAGTACTTCAAAATATTGACCCCCATGTTTAAATCTCCATTTTCTTTATTTATAGCATCAATCATTATCTTCTGCAATTTTGAACCTAAAGCTGATGTTGCAAGATATAATTTCTTCAGAGGCCAATTAAGTCCAATTCAACTTTTCCATAGACTAAACTATTGGCATTTGATGACAAATGGCCCAAGGTAGCTTCACGTCAACACCTCACCTTTGCCCCTTAGTTTTTCCAGGAAATGAAGTCTCAGGGGATCTCTAATATCAAGGTTCTCTAATGGCAAACACTCTTCTGTGTGCTTTGAGCATGATGGATGTGCTTCACCTCGTGAGGGTCAGTTAATAATCATTTCAAGTTGAAACTGTTTAAATGATTCAATGATCAATTACATTTATCATTCCGTAACACAGAAACAAATTCCCTAAAGGATATCGGGGTAGTTTGACAGTGGCTGGAAGTACACATTTCTCTATGGGGAGTTTCTTTATCTGTATAAAGAGCTTTCAAACTAACAAAAGCAGTAATTACAATCCACACACATACACACCAATATGAGGTCACTAATGATGTCAGCACAAAGTATTTGAGGCCCCTTCCCTCTCTAAGTAACACACAAACCACACATATAAAAACACACACACACAGATGAAGCGAAGAGCCAACATTATATCACCTGACACAGAAAAAGTGACTTGGCAGAGGAGCAGCTTCTTGGCCTGAATGCCTTTATTCTCCCACTAAGTACAGAGCTGTGGGTCTCTTGAGCCCTGGGAGGAGAGGATAAAGAAGACTTTAACTCAGAGAGATAACGCTGGGGCACAAAATCCCACCAGTGGTCATCCCTGTGAATATTTGGATCTTTTTGTTAATGGACTCAATAGAATACAGGTTAAAGTAATTTTTACTCTGCTGAGTGAGTTTAAGTTCTGAAAAATGGAGCCATCGGAGCTGAAGAATGATAGAGGACACAGAAACTGCAGGGAGGTACATTTTAGAATTTTAGCGCAACAAATGATTTATCTTTTTTTTTACTTTCTTAAAAAATGCATGTTAGTGAGAACACTTCATATTGTAACTATTTCATTACAATAGATAAAGGGATAACATGTAAAACAAAATCTGTGTCTTTGACTAAATTAAATATAACATTACTTAAAGGTGACCTATCATGCAAAATGCACTTTTGTACGTCTTTTATACATGAATATGTGTCCCCGGTGTTCCAGGGAACTCACCAAGTGTCAGAAAACACAACCCTCTCTATTTTCCTCCATACCCAAATCTCTTAAAAAGGGGCTGCAACGGATCTGATACAGACTGATCCAGATTTGAACACTTCTATGATGTCACAGAAGTGGCTCTACGGCTATTGGGCCAACTCCACCAATCACGAGACAGCCACGGACATTGCCGTTCGAAAGCGCTGGAGACGCTGTAGTACATATGCCAGGCCTGTAGATGGTGCTGTTCTCACAGAATTAGCCCATGAAAAGACAGTGTTAAATTGAGCGAAATGAGGAATGGCTAAAATGCATGATCTGTTTGGTATTTTGAAAAATAAAAAGTATAAATATGCCTTATATAGGTATGGTCCTACACTATATTATTCAAATATAGCATGATAGGTCCACTTTAATTTGAATCCAGACCAGTGGTGGAAAGTAATTTTGAGTACAATTTGAGATATTTGTAATTAAATTGGAGATTCATATATTGTACTGAACATAATTAACAAATAATGTATCCTTTTGTATGAGTACAGCAACAAAATGGTATGTACACGTGAATGCATCAATTTGTGTAATCCAGTAATATATACAGTATTCTGAATTGGGCCATTTTGCACAGTGATACCTTTAACTGATGGATTACATTTTGATGCTGATAATGTTATACCGCCACTTGAGTAGCCTATACTTATGAATGCATGATCCCGAGAACACAACGGTTTTGTGTTGTTTTTTGTGAGTGGTGTAATGTATGTATCGCTGCTGCCATCTGGTGGCGGCAACATGTTCAGACACTAAGAGTGAATGATAATCCCACACTACACAGCTCTCTCCTCTCTTTCAGGGGGCCCAGCCTGTGACCATGCTTACTAATTTAGACAGATGGAAGGTGGATCCAGAACACATGCTTGTCCTCACGGGTATTGTGGGCGCTGTTCTCAACCTGCTGGTAGTAGTGTTGGTTTATATCTACACACCCGTCTGACAAGCCACACACACTGGATGGATTCATGGTTAAACTGTTTACTGTTTGTTGGACTAATGTTTAAATGGGACAGCACCTTAGTGATGGATGTATGGATGGACGATCAGAAGGAAATTACAGAGTGCTTTGAAGTGACAGGCCCTTTGTATAAGTAGTATTTGTCTTATTGTTAGTCTTTAACTGAGGTTATCTCAACGCTAAAGTCCTTTTCCATAAGGTAGCAGTTGTTATACCAACACTGGGAACACATTATGTACTGTTGATCTACTATAAGGGGACCTATTATGCCAAATCCACTTTTTCATGTCTTTTCTACATAAACATGTGTCCCTTCTGTGTAAAGATATTCTGAAAGTTTCAGGAAAAAAGATTTGCTCACTATTTGTCCTGATCCATTTATATAAAAACTTGTCTGAAAATGAGCTGATCACATTCTGGCCACTTTATGATGTCATAACGAACACTTCAGAGACGTGTTTTGTATATATCTGAGAACTATAATATATTGATGAAAAACAGTATAATAGGGGACCTTTAAAACACATTGAGCATGACACAGATGTTATTCTTCCTGTAATATGTATGCAATAACTGCATGTATTTGCCGATTACTTGTTATATGCTTTGTTTGTGAGAACTGTATATTAATAACCAACACATTTCAAGTGGAAACAAATCTGAATTGTTTTTAATCACCACCACTTTGTTATTCAAAACCACATCAATGAAGCATCGAGGATCAGAAGACAGCAAAGAAGGAAAAAAATATTTGTCTTGTGAAAATCAGAGTACAATGTTGTGTTAAATAAATATTGTAAAATAGTGCAAGGAAACAGAACTACAGAACGTCATATCTTTACAAAAAATGTTCTAAGAGCTCAATACAGAAAGACAGATCAGGAAAGTGTGCAGCTGTTCAATAGACACGGTTATTTACATGCCTATGTATTATCTGTAAACACTGTAATAAAGCAAGCTTTTTTTTTCTAGATTGAAACCGACTCTCTGCTTTTCAATACAAATATATCCATTATGACATTAATATTTTAAATATATATTTTGATTTGTTTCTTTAAGGTACAGAAGTAGTATTATTGATGTGATTGTTGATGTGAATATCTGGCAATATTTGACAGCTGGTAATGATGTCAATCTTCTCGGACACAGCCTTTAGGTCATCCAGGATTAATCTGATGCTGTGGGAGGCATTGATGATGGCGCCCTGCGAAGTATTCAGCTGAGATGTTGCACTTTGCACCTTCAACAAAAACAGTCAGGAAAAATGGAATGAAGGCATTACAACCATAGACAATAAACTGTTACAGGACACTTACAATAGGATATGGCAAACGCTTATATTGTAATTATGTGTTACAAAGGCGATTTGTAAGACCTTTGTATTCCTAATGAATACATCTGATAATAAGTGTGCTGAGAAAAACACAAACCTCTCTACTGGCACTGCCATAAACATGCCGTAGTGTCTGTCCCACATCAGAATACAGCCGGCTGTTAGACTCCTGCAGCTTCTGTTGTAAAAGGGTGTCGCCTGGAAAAAAAAAATAATACTGAAAAAACTGAGAACTAAACCTCCTTTTCATTGTTCGCTTATCCATTTGTTTGAAGCCATCCATGGAACTGCATTTACTTTTAAATACAATTAAATAATAAAACTGTGCAATACTCCTTTTGGCATTATTAATTTAATATAATGCACATTTCTAACATAATTGTTTTTCAGCATTAATATGGTTATTAATAATTATACACAACTCTATGCATATTGTAATATACATATTTATTTATATTTTTTTATATTGTAGTAAAATGTGGATATTTTAACTTCAACTTTTATATGTTTTTATGAATATTTGTATTTAATATTAATCCAAAATGGAGCAACTATTATAAAATCAAATGTCACCTCTTTGGGGAAAAAATTATTGTCAGAATCAACATTTTGACTTTTGATTACTTGCTTTATTTTAAGATGATGATTACAGTTCACCTAGAGGCTCATTTGTGACGTTTGTAACAAGATACTCTAAACCCACTCTCAACCTGACGAAATGCATCTGTTTTATTCATACATCAATGCATTTATGCAGCCAGATTATTAACTCACAAAGCATCATGAGAAGCAGGTAAATGGACCTCTGAGTTAAGCAAACTCTGTGACAGGTTATATATTATCATAACATAAGAATTACCCTAAGTATAACCATTCATTTACCATTTCTTTATAGTATTCCTCACCTTGTGGCCTGTGTGTGGGACTGGGCCTGTCTTCCACTATGGACTGGATATCAGGATGGTCTCTCACTACGATAAGAGGAGGAAGGTCTCTCCTGAGAATCTGAGTGCTCTCCTGGCTCAGAGAGTAGGCTCGGCCCGGCTGCTCCTCCTCATCCTCACTGTCTGTTTCAGAAGCCTCCCCAGGAACCTGACAGCATTCAGAATATCACAGACAGCAGATAGTTGTTTTATATCAGATGGTGTGGAGGTATATTGGTTGATGATTGTTGACACGCTTTCATCTCTCTATCCCACTCAAACAAAGACAGCATGCAGACCACCTTGGCTCCCACGGTGGCAGTTTGGGGAGTCATGGAGGTGATGTACACTTCATCATCAGAGTCTGTCTCAGAGGCCTCGCCCTGTACCACTATCTGGTAACTGCTGGACATGACTGGACACACACACACACACACACACACACACACACACACACACACA
>CALSBZ010000003.1:4295512-4311561 GCA_943591055.1 Gobionotothen gibberifrons | reverse complement strand
GTCTGTCTGTCTGTCTGTCTGTCTGTCTGTCTGTCTGTCTGTCTGTCTGTCTGTCTGTCTGTCTGTCTGTCTGTCTGTCTGTATTGCACACTACATACAAAATAAGAGTTCATTTATAAATAGTGGTAATTTATATTTGTTGTGTTCTTTCAGTACCTCGCTTTTTCCTGTGGTGTGGTGAGAGGAGCTCTTTCTAACCTTGGTATGGACAGCGTGGTGACAGCCGAGGTCTCTGTTATGCCATCTTGTAAGTACTTTCCAAACACCAATTCATGCCTCTATAACAATCCTAGCCAAATATGTTACTCATGCAAGTTGTAAGAACTGTTTTTGGCTGCTCAGGTCAGAACATGTTGTTGAGATTCATTAGCTTCGCTTAAATAACACACTTACTTTCTTAAGATCCTACAAATGGTTCATCCCTCTGACATTTCTTTCTTTCCAGGTAAGTTCCAAGTGGTGGTCCAGAAGACCTGATCCTCTGTGCTACCCTGGAGCAGATAAACAGGGCCCTGAAGGCTTCAGTTAATCCTTAAGAGAGAGAGTAGTTCCTGTCCAACCACAGATGGAATCAAACATCACCCTGATTCCCACAACTTAGTCAAAGAGGACTAGGCAGGTTCCGCTAAAAAACAAGGTGCCGATGAAAAGGCATAAAGGATTCAGGGCTTACCTTCCCTTGTCATACTCTGACACAGAACACAATTTATTTCTTGTGAGTTTTTATTATTTGAGTATGGTTAACTGAAATGATGTATGGTGTTCTCAAATGTAGTTTTCACAAATAATTGGAGCCTGGCCCTACCTGACCTGGCCGAGCTTTTTAATAAAGTATCTACAGTCACTGGTGTTGATGCAATAATGTGAATGTATAGTGAATGAATAGGTCATTTAATATTCTTTGTAATTTGTTACAATTTTGAGAGCTCAATTTGAGAGGACATACAAAGAAATAAAAGGCATCATTGAAAATGTGTTTATTTTTATTTTTAGGATAGAAAAACTACCATCTATTTTATCATCCATCTAAAAAGTAGCTTTTTGAAAATGATTGCACCTCACATCAAATTCATAATTTAATGCACATTATCTGTAACTAGTTCCTGGTGCTGTGCTCGGCCTTGTAGCAGACTGCCTTTTGGGGCTGGGTCATTCATGAATGCTTTTGGTTTTTTAAATTTCAGTTCATTTAAAGGCAAAATGCAAGTCTAGAATTAGCCATTGCTGCAGAAATTTTACTTTTTTGAATTACGTTGATTTACTGGATGTGATATCGGTTTCTCAGCAACAGTCTCTTCCTTTGTAGTGATATTATATTTTGGGGTTTACAAACTATTATTTCTTGTTCCAAAATGTAAATGTGTTGTCCTTCTGTACAGATTAATTTGTGTAGTATATAGTAATGAGATTTGCCTTGCTGCAAATGTGATTAAATCGTGTTGTATGGCTTGACATAATTGTGCATGGATTTCTGGGTTATATTTCTTATTGACACTTTTTATTGTATGTCTACTAATATAAATCCCTACAGAGCTTAACAACTTTGATTCCATAAGTATGGGATTTTTCTGTTTGTTTGAATGATTATTTATATATCATTTATGGCACGAACATCCCAAAATCACGATCTGTTGAAAAATAAAACAAAGTAATGAAATGAAGCTCTTGTAGATGCGGTTGCCTCCCACTAGAGGGTCTCATGAAGCTGTCGTTGTTTCGTGTGTTGCTTCACCATCATGGTTCTGCTCGGTGTCTTGTTTTCTTTTTTCTCTATTCTGTAGTAATCTTTCTGATGAACTTTTATTGTCTGGGAGAAAAAGAACAAGAAGTTGTAACTTTGCTCAACAAAACAAAAACAAATCTCTTCAATTATTCAAATTAGTTTATCACAATCAAAGCAATTTCTTTTTTATTATTATTCAAATAATGCAATGCAACATGCGTACTTATCCTTTGCATATTCTATAATTATTAAATACTATTAACTACTATTTTTACTATTAAAACATGTACCTGAAACACAATTGGCCTAGAATTCAGGACTTGTTACTTTCCATAGCACTGTAACTAACACACGGCTATTATAAATATCTTATGTAAACGGGTGCTTCACCTTTGCTCTTTTTATTACTCCTCTGCATAACAACACATTTCTGTGCACACTAATACAGTAGTTCCATTTCCCATTATCCCTGCTTAAGTTATTAATATTGCTTTCATGTTGCTGATCCATATCATGAGCTTTGTATTAAGAGGTTCTACTGTATGTGAGTGCACTGCAGTTCTGATATATTCTCTCTAAAGTTTAGTCCCTGCAGCTTAACTGTACTTAGTTTTCAAGAAACTCGAGGTCTATTTGAGTTTTTAAGTCAGTGGTTGTGCCTAAGTTTACAAAGGTATTGCCACATCCATCATCAGGTTGATTCAAATATTTTACACTTTGGGTATTAACCCTCTGGGTTCTAATTATACCTACATTTAGACTCTGATTGATTGACTGACTTTAATCTAGTCGATGGATTATGATGCTAACTCTGTCTTTATTTATGTCTCTGCTCTAAAACATATCCCTGATGTTGTTCCAGTATATCACTGCTATTGTTGTAATAGTTTTTACACAACAAAGGTTTACATTTGATCCATTTAATGAGCTTCCAGTAATGCCTCTCGCTCAGGCTCGGCTCTGAAAACTGCAGTCATTACTGTCTACATGAGACACATGATCAACGTTGCATTTCAATATACAAGGAGAAACTCCAGCGTCAGTGTTCCATTGAGTTTTTTACATAATAAATATTATCATGAATGACAACATTAGAGTAGTGTTAGTAGGTAACAGAGCATTCAGTAGGGAATATGCTCACTGGAAAACACATATCATGCACAATTTAGTAAAGTCAATGTTGCACTAAATATAGACATCCTCTATGGTTTAAACACGGCAGATAATGAACAGGCACATGTAGTCGAGTGCTTAGCCAAAATTTGACAAAGAAATGGTAATGATGTATATTTGCAAATGTTATTTTATAATTAGAAGGACGTTTTTCCCTGCTGCAACATACAATGTTGCCTCCTCTAACTAAAACTTGAAACCATAGCCACCCAACTTTGGTTGTTCACAAACCCCACTCTGAAGCATAAATGGTTGCCATCACTCCTGTTCTGAAGTCTTTACACTGGCTTGTGTGTCAAATAATAGATTTCAAAATACTGCTGCTGGTTTATAAAGCACTGAATGGTTTAGGCCCAAAATACATTTCTGACCTACTGCTAAATTATGAACCATCCAGAACTCTCAGGTCTTCAGGGACTGGTCAGCTTTCTGTCCTGAGTCAGAAGTAAACATGGAGAAGCAGCGTTCAGTTATTATGCTCCAAATATCTGGAACAAACTCCCAGAAATCTGCCGGTCCGCTGCAACTCTTACTACTTTTAAATCCAGGCTGAAGACTTTTCTTTTTGCCGCTGCTTTTAATTGATATATTCATATCTTAAACTGCACTGTAACTTGTATTATCTTTGCTTTTTATCTTTGCTTTTGAATGAGTGTTTTTAGATATCATTTTATAATATATTTCTTAATATAGCTCTTAATGTCTTTCATTTTTGTAAAGCACTTTGAATTGCCTTGTGTTGAAATGTGCTATATAAATAAACTTGCCTTGCCTTGCCATACAAAAAGTGGGAGGAGAGAAAGTGAAAGACCTGGACTGCATCTTGAAGAGGCACTACACCAATTTCCAATCGGCCTGTGAAAACAGTTGTAAAATGGCTTCTATGGCTCTCAAGGGGGCATTTTATAGTGTTAGAAACAAACCCTGGTGATGTCATCAGGGTTATTTTTACTTGGGCTTGGAGAAAACTGATTTTTCTATCTTCACAAAAAGCCTGCTTGACAAACTGATGGTTTGAAGTTGGGATAGCCTAATATATGAGTGGGAGGTGTACAATATATATATTTCTTGCAAGCACCCACATTTAATGGAAGTGAAACACTACATGCTATTTAATATATTATTACATCCTTTGTCTAAAACGTTGGGATAGCACTCAAACTGTTCTTACTTCAGTATGACAGCGGCCCTCAAGATTAGAGTTCTTGAATAAGCTTAAGACTTCAGTAAAGTTAAAAAAAGATCCCTGTTTATAAGTAGACACTCAGCAGCACCAGAATGGGTTTTGAAGTGGGGCTTCAGCTTTGGGTGACGTTATAGTCTAGGGAACTTTTCAGCCTATATTTGGTACAACTAAAATATGGTAAGAAATGCATTCCCCCTTCTCATTATGGCACATAAAGATCAAAATGTCATCAGTTTAGTTTTTTTTGCTCAATGGTTGCAAACATGGGGTGAGTGCAATACTTTCATCGTTGTGCAGTGCTCTTTTGAGAAGCACTTTAAAAAGAAAGAATCAACATTGATGGCAAATAGGTCTTCCAATCCAATATGCCTGCTAACATACAAATGAATAGAAACCCAGCAGAGCTAGGTTCAGTCTTTAGGGCTGGGATGTGAAAATACAGACAATTCATCAGAGTATGTTGGATCTCGGATGACTTTGAATGTATTTGAAATACACAATGGTTGATTTTGATTGGATAAAAGTCAGATGCGTTAGAACCATAGGTTTGGAAACCATCACCAAGGTTTAACTCACTGTAATACCTAGCTTAGACTTTGCAGTTTACCACCATAACGTCTAGAAGTATGGGGATAAAAACTAACGTTGCCGCCGCTTTATCGGTGCCAGGACTTCCACTCTACCCTCTAACAACATTTCCCATAGTGTTTTCTTCCTGCAATGCAATGTCAGGGAGATTTTGTTAGGCGTCTGCTCAATAAATGTGCTGCACCTGACTATAGCCAACTCTTTCACCCATTTGTTGCAATCGATTAAACACTTTGCCCAAATCCTCTCTGTAGAGAAGGAAAAAAAACCTGAAAGGGGGATTAGAGAGAAAGCCTGGGAGGGGGCGGAATTATAGAAAGTTGGTGGAGGAGGAGGGTGAGATTGAGAGAGGGGACAAGAGGAAAATGAGATAGAGAGAATAAGGAGCCTCTACATGAGGCTGGAGGGTATTGAAATGTAGAAAATAGTTAAAGGTTGGGGGAGTGAGAGGAAGCAGTGTAGGAGAAATGAAAGATGAAGAAGGCATAACAAGTTTCTTCTTTTTGTACCAAAATGTCTCACAAATGCTATGAAGTGAAGAAATCTGCAGACTGTCTACAGGTTAAATTGAAGGATGATGGGGAGAGTTCAGCAACAGCTGTTTAATGCTTTCTACAGGGCTCTGCCTCCCTTTCTACTGCTCTCCCCTGCATCACAATATCACCAATACACTCACAAAGAGGAACGGTGAATGGAGAGAGGGAGGAGAGTAAAGGAGGAGGCGGGTGATTGTCAGGGGCTAGAAGAAAGACAGGAGGAGTTGGGGGGGTGGCGGGGTACAAGTAAGACCTGCATTCATTCTCTGAAATTGATGACTTTCTAAAATTCAGCAACACTGTCCACATAGGCGGACTGAAGTCTTTTGTAGTGTGAGGAGTTGACAGAGACTATTGATCTGGGTTAGGTTTCCTGAATGCTCACTTCTATTCATAGGCAACAACAAACTGGAATCACAAAATGCAATTTTTGGTCATTAGTCACTGCGACCTGACAATTTGCTTAAAAGTGGTCAAATACAATGTTGTCAGTTAACATATGTCTAGCTGAAGGCTACAACAACCACATTTTCAAATACAGTGGTAAGATCAATATGTTGATGCTACCTGGATGCTAACAGAATAAACTCAGAATGAATTAGGCTTTTGCTTTAGTTATTTCATATTTCAATGTGTTTATTTTTTTTAGTAGTGCAATAGCTAACAGCTGGCAGTAGCATAGTTATTTATTAAACTGAGTAAAGCATTAGCTTGTTAGCCGATTAGTAAAAAGTTGAGCTAAGTAATTTGCCACCTAGCTTAATGTACTGTAACCAGTTTTTCATATCTTTATTATTAATTTCTTGCTTGTAGGCGTATTTTTTATTCCAGAATTAGTTGTAGGGCCTAGTATACAAGACTTAAAGAATACACCATAAAAGCCATTGTCCTTAAAGCACCCTCACAAATATACCCACGTGTGCTATATTTAACAACCTGTATGATCTCAGGGGATGCCACCCACTTTCATCCTCTCAGATTGTTCCATTACTACTTTATCTAACCACTTTTTTTTCACAGCTTCTTTTTCTGGCTCCACTTTTACCTTTTTTACCCCCTTCCTTCTCATTCAACTTCCTCCACTCATGCATAGTAAGAGTACGATTCTCTGTCTCGCACACAAACACAAACTTTGTTTCTCGGGGCCATATGTTGACCCGTGGTGGACCTGAATACAGCCATCTGCCTGCTTTTCCTATGTCCCACAGGGCAAGAGTGTGGGAGAATGTCTATGAGACACAATACAGCCACACACACACAGCCCCACACACACACACCCTATACAGGCACACACATGCCTTTAACTCCTTCAGAGCCACTAATCACTCCCAGACAGCCATCCCAGCTCATGTTAACAGTGACAAGATAATAGCTCTTCTGTGTGTGTGCATGAAAGAGAGATTCCTGGAGGCTCAACCATATATATGCATGTGTTGCCCTGTTTTGTTTTTTTGCCGGATAATGTAAATGGGGAAAGGAGAAACATCCCAAGATCAATGTTACTTTTGTGATGTTGAATTTTCACTATGAGTTGTTTACAGAAACGAAGAGTCCAATTTGTTTTTGAATACCAGGCTGTTTTTACATGTATGACAAGTATATGTCCCTGATATCTGGAGACCAATTCAGTTTTGTGGTTTGACCTGCTAAAAATCCTGCGTCTATAACTTGCTCACCATAGAAACAGAAGATCAAAACAGTAATAGCTGTAGAAAGTGGAGAGGTGAGGGGAAGTAATTGAAGGAGAGGAAAGAAGTGCGGGAGGAAGGACAGAATCAGCAAGGGACATGGGTGGGAGCAGAGGATTGTTCAGATTAAACCCCAAACAAAAGACTTCTTATCTCCACATGAAATCTCGATTCTGGCATGACTGCATGACTACACACACACACACACACACACACACTAGTGTCTTGCTATTCTACAGCAAACCGGCACAAATGACTTATGACTACAAAATAAGAGACGATACTAAACTTGCTTTAATTAGACATTGTTGCTATGGTTGTTTATTAAAATAAGCCAATTTCAGAACAGTGTTTGAATTCTCTTGATAATGTATGCATTTAACTCACTTTAATTGAGTAGATACAATTTTTAAAAAAGCCAAGAAGTATACTCTCTTATGATCAATGAGCAACACTGGTTTGTTGGCACATTTTAAAAGCTGAGGTTGTAGAATAGCGCAACTGTGTTATTCATTTCCTGTTTCACACTTTCCCCTGTAAACATGGACGACCTATTGTGTTTAACTATAGGTTTTACTATTGTGTGTAGTCACAATAGTAAAACTTGGAAGATACAAATAAAGGTTTCTAGTCTGATTACCTATGCTAACCATTCTCAATGAAATACAAAGCTAATCTAATAATTTGTTCTACGGCTTAAGGAACAATTATGTAATGATTTCTTCCCAGTATAGTTCAGTGAAGACCAAGTCCTAGTCCTTTTCATATTTGAAAATTAAGTATTTGAACTTTACATCTCTTGGCATTGATGCAACATTTTTCTGGTATCAACTTTGGAGTGAAGCATATTCTTTACTTGCTTCTTCTCTTGACATGTGTATATGCAGTTAACTTTTGAGATTTTGATCTACAATGAAAACCATAAATGTCAGTTCACTGATTTCCTGCTTCCTTCCTGCCTCCCTGCACCTTGAAACTACATGTCACAAATGTGTGAACATTGTGGCAAAGATACTAGAGCCAGTATAATGCATACAAGTAGTCAGAAAGTCGAAGAAAACATACACACGTCTTTTAACTTTTGCATTAGCAACTTTCAGCAGATGCGTGAAATACGCCTCTATAGATTTGACCTGTGGAAGTATAAGTATAAGAAGCAAAACAAACTTGTGAAAAGATCAAAAACAAGAAACTTTATTACCAGTACAAAAAACCAAAAAAAGAGAAATCAAATATATTAAACTTGATGCAAGCATTACCAACTGAAAGTCCTCTATAAATACGTTAAAATAAATTAATTTACTAAATGATGATCACCTTAAACACTAAACGAGCCTTAAACATGTTGACGAAAAAGGCAATCTTAAATAGACCAATAACAGCACAGTGTTTGTTCTTCTAACCAACTACGTCATAAACACACAAAACAACTGAGTAACATTTCTATAACACTAAGCATACATACCCTAACCCTATACAGATTGATGGATCTAGCTCAGTAAGGCAACCAACCTGGGTGCACATTTCACCTACATGTGACCAGGTGCGCTACACATTCATAACAGTACAAATAATTAATATTGACGGAGGGATCAAAAATAGTGGGGTGAGTCACAAAAATTATAAATATTTTTTTTTAAAAGCTTGCACCAGTGCTACCTGTGGACAAAGGAGGGGGGAAATCCACACTCCTGGGAATGTTTGTGTTAAGACATCTAAAATACATACTCTGCAATGGTGTAAACAGGACTGGCATGAAATGTTCCCTTAACTGTTTCATATTTTTTCTAGGAAATGAACCTCTGCAACTTTAGCTATGTTCAGATCATATAGGTCTGAATAAGATGTTGAATAATGCATCATAAACATAGGATTCAACAAAGTAGGATCAAGTCCACTAGGCTTTTTGTTAAGCTAAAACAGAGTAACCCCTCTTCCTCCTGTAGGTTACATTTGGTCATTTGGCACTTAACTGGTAGCAGTTTGTCAATAATGAACAAGACACAAAGGAACACTTGTAGTCATCTTAACAACGGAGAGACCTGAACTTACACTAAGCTTACTTGACTAAATAAAATGATTCACAGCCCATCCACACATCACTCCTAACGAACAAGCAAATATTGTTTCAACACATGGCCTGGTAAATAACGTAACAGGCACTTCAGCTGTTTAAAAAAACGTAACATTCAGGTTGGAGGCCAGTGATTTAAATGTAACCTCAGACTGTAGAGCTATGAGGAAAAAACTGTTTCACCAGCTTTTAAACACGACAGTTATGAACAACTGATGGAAAATCCACAATTCCTAAAAACATAAGTTACACTGTGTGTTTGCACCACCATAATCAAAATGTCAGAGCTACAAAAGATGTCTTTGGCTTTGTTACATTTTTTATAGAATCACTCGGATGATGTTAAAATGTAATAAAAACATTGTGTGGTGGGACTCAACAATAGGCGGCACAAAGGCCAATCACACTGTGATTACAACATTTGTCTAAATTTGCCATGTCAGCATACTATTTTGGTAAAGCATAAATCGCTCCCAGCACTATTTGAATTCTGACTCATTACGCACCATGTCTGGTGGCAACACACAATTCAGTTTCTGCATCACTTTAGCTTCTCCCCTTACAGATAGATATGACCGTGACATTTTAGCCACTTAAACCTAATCGGCAAATCTCTCCGTGCGTTCTGAGTCAGTCACAAAGTCTTTGTTTCCTTTGAAGACACGCAGGTGCAAAGAACTTCTGAGGTTTCAATGAAGTGGCAATGTAAATGAGGGCCGTGTGTGTTTAGCATGGATATGTGTGCACTGCATATATTGTGTCTCAAGAGTATCTTGGGTCTGCATGTTTGAGTGTATGCAATATGTATGTTTGTGTTCACAGCACACTGCAGCCTAAAGGCAGAATCCAGTAGCATCCTCTGGAACGGAGAGCTGACTGAATACGGCTAATCGTCTGCCATTAGCATCACGCATGCCACCGCAGGATTCAGAGCCACTGAGCGAGCTGGCAGAGCTGCTCCTATCCTGCTCCTGGTCCTGGTCCGACAGAGAGGTATAGGACAGACTTCGGGCACCCAGTGGCCCCGGAAACACCTCTGAAGCACTTGGACTCTGCCCCAGGGGAGGAGAGGCATTCGGAGACAGCCCACATGGAGAACAGCCAGAGTCTGGGGAAGGCAGGAATGGCGACCGAGGATCTGCTGTAGGGGCCGGGACCATGGGAGGTTGGAACTGGTGGACAGGGGAGGCCTCAAAGGCAGAGTCCATCTCCAGGAAGGCATGAGAAAGGAGGTCAGTAATGTCAGCGCAGGAAGGAGGCGAGGCCGATGGAGCACGTGAGAAGGAAGCTGTGGCAGGAGGAGGTCGAGCGTTAAGGGTAGGCTGAAAGGCTGGCTGGGGGGCAGAGGGAAACCCAGCAAAGCTGAAGCTATGTCTGACAAGAGGAGGCCTGTGAGAGCGGAAGGAGCCAGGTGGCTGCTGGGGAATGCTTGAAGAGGAGGATGACGAACAAGAGGAGGAACGGGACAAGGAGTGATTAATTTCTTCCTCATTGTTATGGACAAAGTGGCAGCGCATCCCATAGGGGCAGAAACCAACGGTGTGAAATGTGCGGCATGGCTCAGTTTTGTATTTTGGATGTCTGTTAAGATCACGCAGCTCATCTAGCCCGTGAGCAAACTGGCACTTCCCACCGTACTTGCACAAGCCACTCTCATTGAAAGATCGACACATTTCAGTCTTATAGCGCGCTGAGGAAGAGGAAACGGATGAGGAGGAAGAGGAGGAGCTGGTATTCAGTGCGTTGGGGCTGATGTCACTTGGGGAATGCAACATGTCAGTCCCGGGCCAGCCTAGACCTGATGCTGTGGTGCTGCCGGTCTCTACCATGCTGATGGAGCGCTGTGCAAGGAAGCCTGGCTTTGCCCACCGGTTGGTATTGGCGGTCTCGATAGGCAGAGGGCTTTCTGACTCTTGTCCCCATTGGCTGGAGGTCAGAAATACACCGTCGGAAGAATCAGTGGGAAGGGAGGAGAGAGACGACAGGGAAAATGATAAGTTGCTGCGTGGCTGCCCGATGTATCCTGGGGATCTGATGGTCAGACTGAGGGATGGTAGTGGTCCGTTATGGTCCCTGAAGTCCAGATTTAGTAATTGCTTTTAACAAGAAAAAAGAGAACACAATATTAGGCAAAACAATCTAACATTATTGTTGAGTGATTACATTTTTATATCCATGTTGCATTATTCAGTGTCTATCAATTATCGTACATTTCTATACACTGACATGTGTTGACATGCAAATGGGTGGAAATGCATTCTGATGTAAAATGCAACGCAACCTAAAGACTTCAGTAATGTACCTTAATAGTTTTGTAGCAGAGAACACAGATTTGAGGACTATTAGAAGTGAATTGGCCAAAAATTATTTTATTGAAATAATCACGACATTTCCTGTCATCTGAGGAGTGCGATTCTATATTGGTTATGTTTTAACTTAATAAATGAATTTATAAGTAACAATTGACTATATTTATTACATAAACAATATAAAAAAACAGATATATTCATCGCTACTAAAGATTTGTTATACACCAACTAGATAAAAAAGGTTTAACCTGGCAGTACATACATTCCTCTTCAAGCAATGAGATATAGTGCTTTGCATTGCACGAATTACAGTGAAATGTCCCATTTCCAGAGGTGGAAGAAATACTCAGATCTTATACTTAAGTTAAAGTAGAGTAAAAGTGTAGAAATACAAGTAAAAGTCCTGCAATCAGAATGTTACGGAAGTAAAAGTACAAAAGTATTAGCATCAAAATATACTTAAAATACCAAAAGCAAAAGTACTCATTATGCAGATTGGCTTATTTCCGAAAAATATATATGATATGTGTTAATCATGATTATTGATGAATTAGATGGTTATCAAAACTGGTAAAGATGCAACTACTCCAATGCAAAGTAGCTTCTGAATTTACTCCAGGTGTGACAAATGACTTATTTAAGTGTTGATTATATGTCACATCATTAATACAAATATGTTAAGTAATTAAAAAGGGAAAAATAAATGCAGTGGAGTAAAAGTACACAATTTAAGTCGGAATTGTTGTGGAGTAGAAGTACAGTAGCAGGAAATGGAAATACTCAAGTAAAGTACTAGTCCCTCAAAATTCCAGTTCGGTATACTACTTTTGCCATTCTACTTATTATTATTATCTACTTGTTATTTTACAACACTGCCTATTTCTGAAGAAAACATTTATATCTAACATGTTCCTACGTGACTTTAACTTACTTGCATCCAGTGAACTAAACATGTTTCCATGCTATAAACGCAGCTTGGCAACTTTAACTGTCGACTTTTTGTTGTTTGGCGCAAGTTCTCTAGTTAAGTTTACGGTGCTGTTTTGATTCGAAATGTTGGCGTTCACTGCCGTTAGTAGTAACCTCTCCATGACCAGTAACGTTACCGTGTTGAAATCTTAAATCTCAATCACTGAATTAGCAAATTAGTAGACTATTTAAATGGGCCCGTGTTGCACTAACTTCAACAACGCTCCCACAACTCTCCCTACAAGTTAGCTTTCAGTTAAGGCTAATTTTGAGAGAAGATTATTCTAAAAAAAGAGCTTGAAAAGGCCAAAAGTAAACAGAAGAAAATCACGGCTAATAAAAGGACAACAGTATCTGCTAAACACTTGAAAGTACGCAGAGCAAACAGCGTACCGTTAGCAGTGTAGCTAGCTAGCTACAGTTTACCCCCTCCCTCCCATGCTACCTCCCTCATGAGC
Organism: Gobionotothen gibberifrons; assembly: GCA_943591055.1. NCBI lineage: Eukaryota > Metazoa > Chordata > Actinopteri > Perciformes > Nototheniidae > Gobionotothen > Gobionotothen gibberifrons. The sequence continues at coordinate 4,298,857 of CALSBZ010000003.1, read as the reverse complement.
TAGCAAACTTTTGCTCCGCTCAACTTTCTCTGCGCTTTCCGTTTACCTTGCACATCATCTCTTCCAAGTCGGTGAACTGGTTGAGGGGGAAAGAGGGCATTTTGCTGAGTTATCAAAAGTTTCGTCCGTTCCCGTCTGCCCCCGCAGTGATAGACGTGGGCAACTCGCTTGCATGAGTTAGTCAGAAGTTTCTAGTTGTGTATGCTGTGCTAAACAAGCCCAATACCCAGACCACGTGTGGATTTAAAACCTAACACGGCTGTTAGCCCCTCCCACTCCCACGCCTCTGTGAGTCAGCCGAAAGTTATTTTCACCAGGCCCAGCAGTCCCTGGTCTGTAGCCTATAGTAGTCTACCCGGTTCAATGAAAACTAGGCCTAGTTGTATTTATCCTATTTTTTATTATTTCAATATAAAGGGGATCCTGGTTTCTCTCTATCTTTTGGAGTCATTCTCCTAAGCATGTTCCTTACACTTCGTTTCAAGACACTGTAAGTGGAAATAGAACCTACTTAGCCTTATCCTTATTTTTTTTACTGTAGCTAACTTTCTCCGGACACCTCTAACACCATTATGGTTAAAAGACTGTATGAATGCAATGTAGCCTGAATAAACGAATTAACGTAGTTTGCCCCAAAAAGCTAAATATATGAAGTACATTTTGCAACCCAGTCATGTTTCACAGACCATGTCACTGATAGCCTACTACCAGCGGTGTAGTCTAATGTAGTCTTGATATTAAAACAATAAGCCTAATGCAATGTTAGCTTTTAGCCATTTTCCTGACTCCTTATGGTCTGATGCTGATAAAACTCCCTCTTCAGTTACCTATGCTTTTTTATAAATTATTTTATGCCAGGTAGTCACAGGCTATGTGAAGATGTGTTTTTTGTGAAATGTCAATGTTGTAAACTAACTAAATATAGATTATTACAAATGAAAGGCAGACAAACAAAGCATGAAAAGGGCAACCAATGGCAAAAAAAGGGAACACAGTCCGAAAACAGGAGGACACCAGTATGGAGACAGCCTAGCCATATGAGACAGACAAGGAGGAGTGAAGTCTTTGATTTCCAAGGTAGATGTGTGAAAAATACCACTGCAGAGCGATGAGACTATCTGACAGTCCTACTCTCACACGCAGGTTTGTTCCTCTTTTTTTTGCAAAGACCAAAAAAGTAAAGTTATCTTTCCCTAAACCTAAACCTAAGACTGATCACAACACAATGAATGACCCAATGCCTATAGCCTGACACAATGACAACGTGGGCATTGACAATAGGCGTCTCAAACTCCTAGCCTATAACTGGTAAGACATTTGGTCCAAAGACAGGGTTTCAAGTAGACACACATATCCACAGGTCTGCCAGGAGTGAAGTTGTCACACCTTAGGGATTGTAAAGAGGATTGCAACAGCATGCCCAGTAGCCTGACACGTTTGAAAACAATTGGCTCCAACTAAAGTGGAGAAAAACAGCTTTTGGTTTTTCCTGTGTAGTTCAGTGTTACCAGTTGCTGGATAAGGGTTTTTTATTACTACTAGGGCAGTTCTTAAACTGAGAATGTAAGAACATATGGTTAAATTAAAAGCTCCATCTTCAATTAAAGATGACAATGTTCACTTTTTTGAAAAGAGGTTAGTAATATTCTCACAGGATAGTTGTCTGACAAAGTATTTAAAAAAGAAAAGAAGAATGTCAGAAATTGATCAAGAAGGTGAAACCTAAATTAAAGTAAAAAATAGCTGGGCTTCCACTCCAAGAAACAAATGTGAACGTTTTTGAAACCAGCACATAGCTCTAAACCCCTTGAAAGATGAGTACAGCTGAGAACAAAGCCTGCCGAAGCTTTGTTTTGGTCCAGCCAAGTGGTCACCATTAAGTGTGTGTGTGTTTGTGTGTATACATGCTTTTGTGTGTTTGACAGAGGCTCTCAAAATCCCATCCTCCTCCCTCCTGTGATGATGTAACGTTATCGGTCCACTCTCGCAGCCTGAAGCTTTTCTCAAACTGATGTGTTTGGACTTGTGTGATTTGTATATGAAGCTAAATGTGTGTCTTTCCTCACATATCTGCGGTCAAAGGGGACTTAAGAGGCATCGTGGTGTCCAGCTGTCCAGTGCCATGTAAACATAACATCCCAGGTTTGAATTTTGCAGAGGATCTTCAATCCACGTCATCGCTCTTTTCTGTCCTGTCACTCTACTGTTACTGATGAAATTACCACAAATCTATTTTAGTAAAGAACATGGGGATTCATATATTGTGTCTGCCTCTAACATCAGTTCCTCAAACAGGAAGCTTGGATGCTGTATTGTTCAGACACATCAGGTCATCCGATTAAGATGGACTGCAGTTCTCATCTGGCATCAGAATGCATCCTCAATACATTTTCAAGTGACCTTTTGTTCTCATATTTCACATTCACATTTTATTGAATCATTTAGTAACTTACCACTTCCAAATAGAGAAACTACACATTGGATCATTGCAGTGGCTAAGTCTGTTGTGCATTTAGTTTTTTAAGCACGCTAAAAGATCAATGCAAAACAATAAAAATGGTAGAGATGGGGAGGAGTGACTGACAGCAAAGGTGTCTGGCCGGAAATCGAATTGGGAACACTATCTTAACCCCTATGCCACCATGATGACACACCACTTACTGTATGTGGACACATTACCAGGAATCCAGTATGCATTTTAGCTTTGTTCAATCCTGTAAAACAAATGTAAAGCTTCTTGCTTTCACCCATGGTGGAATGAATGCCAAATGTGAACAAGGCCTAATTATATTGCAGCTGACCTTTGGATTCTAACCCAGACATATGACATTTTCCTAATTAGTTAATTGTCTTAAGAGGTTGGCTTTTTGTGTTTGTTTTTTAGCCTGAGATGAAGACCACCACAGTGAACAACAAGCCATTAGCAAGATGTCAACAACACGAGGGCCTTGAGGTAAGGCCTTTCTGTTGATTTGCTTAAGTAAACAAGTTTTAACTATAAACAAGCTTTTTGGCTGGCAAGTAGAGTTTACTACTATAGACAAATCCCTTTTTGGGTGAGTAAGGGATTACTGGGAGTAATAAGAGAAGGGGGAGTTTCTGAAGGAAAGGGGGAGGGGAAGAGGTAGGAAAAGGAGGAGAGAGATTTGAAAGAGAGTTCTTGCTACTTGTTGAGTCCAGCTGGGCTAGAGGGTCTTTGGAGCACAATGAGCTCAATGAGCTGCAGAACCAACTAACAAACTAATGGCCTGCTCTCTGCAACTCTACCCCCGTACACACACACACACACACACACACACACACACACACACACACACACACACACACACACACACACACACACAC
>CALSBZ010000003.1:4268306-4283631 GCA_943591055.1 Gobionotothen gibberifrons | reverse complement strand
AGGGACATTTACACAACCATAGTCTCTGGAATCAAGTCACACAGCTGCGTGTGTGTGTGTGTGTGTGTGTGTGTGTGTGTGTGTGTATGTGTGTGTGTGTGTTCAACAACAGTTCCTGGAGATCCTCCTGAACCCAAAACAAACAGCCAAATCTATGTTGCAATAACACAGATATGGTTTATCACTTTGTGTTTCTGTCAAAGGTTTCTGTTTACCCCATGTGCGACCAGAAGGAACAGAAAAGCCCTAAGTATAAAGTTAATTCAGGAAACAATATAAATACAAAATATAAATGTACAGGGTGGGCAGAGATTTTCACTGAAAGATAACTAAACTGCAGTTTAACTGTCTGTGAAGACATCCTAGCAAAAGTTGCATTTCAGTTTCAAGTTCACTTTGAGGAAATGGAGTCTTGATGTTTTTAAATGAATAGCAGGAACATGTTAAGCCAGACAGAAAAAGGGTAACACAAACGGGGGAAAAGAGAGGGGTGTAATGCAAGAAAACTGGGAAGAGAGGAAGAAAGTTGTATAGTTTATTGCCTTTACTGTGAGTATGTTTTATAATTTAAACAAACTATAGTGCAAATGTGAAGGTATGTCCAGATGTGAAAGAAACTGAGAGAGCAAAAGAGTGAGTGAGTGCATTTCAATCAAGCAGTCTGTCCTGGTATTCTCACTGTGGAATTTAGAAGAAAAAGTGTGCCCAAAATAAGAGACTTAACTGAGATGTCCAACAATAATTGGGACTAGACTAATTAGTAAAAAGCTACTTCAGTTAAATATCAGAAAGGGAATTTTTCATATTTGCATCAGGCTTTTTAAATTGTTAAGTGTGTTGGGATCTTGCTGCATGGTGATTATTGTAAAAGAGTGCAGAGGGATGTCAGATGTTTGGATACCGAAGTGCAGCCAAGTGCAGAACGAGCGTCATCAGGAGCCATGTTGCCACATATTTTACTGTTGAATCTGTTTAGGGAAACAAAGACAAATACCTGATCTGCTATCCTGCAGTGTCAGTTGTTATCAAAATTCCCAAAGATATTTTGCAAATAGTTTGTTTTGTGGATAACCTTTTGACATCATCAAATGTGTATTTTTTTGTGATGACTGTAAGGGAACAGGAATGTTTAATACGTTTAGATGTCAGGCAAACCCTTTTGAAACTTTGGTGAGAAAAAAACTGTGATAAGGATCTGATTATGGGTGTGCATGTTCCTTAACGGATCATACGATGATAAGAAGAAGAAGACATACTTTATTAATCCCTTAAAGGAAAATGTCTTTCCCCACTCTGTTGTGTTTACACACATAGGGGAGGATATACATGCACAAACACAGAGGATATACATGCACAACCACATGCAGCGGAGAGGTGGCAGAGCAGAGAGGCTGCCAGGTATCCGGCGCCAAGGGAGCAGTTTCGAGGTTAGGTGCCTTGCTCAAGTTGAACTGGCACCTCTCCAGCTACCAGCTCACTCCATATTTTATTTGTTTTGGTCCGATCAGGATGTGAGCCGGCGACCCTTCGGTTCCAAGACCAAGTCCCTACAGATTGAGCCACTCTTGACCTGTGTGTAGATGACTCACAGTCTATACCTGCATTTCAGGGATGTCTGTTGAATAACTAGAGCTGACATTTTGTAAACTTACAAACAAATATTTAAACTCAAAATTAAACACAATCCTGTGTGGCACAAACTGTTCCTGCTGCACAGAAACATTTGTGCTCAGATAATGAGGTCCCTTGTGCTGTTCTTTAAAAACCTTCCCATTTCTATAAAAAGGATCTCAGTAGTAAATAGGCATATCATAATATTCAACAGGAATGTACTGTACTGTAAACTATGTGTGTTCTTCTGATAGCTTTGTTGCAAACATAATGTGTGTGTTTATGTTCATTTCTGCTACCTCAAAGATGATATGCTCCAAATGGTTACATCTAATCATTCATATGGCGTTGTAGCGATACACAACTCATACTTGCTGGGATGAGGTTATGTATTGTGTATATGTCATCAGTGTGTTTATGATAGATGTACTTTTGAATGTTTGACCCTATCCCGGGGCAGCAATTTTGGCAAGTCACTTTATGTTAGAATGTTTATAACTTCTTGAGTATTTACTTTCCCCCTAAGATAGCAACCTATCCATGTCAGCTGTGACATTTTACAATATGCATCTTTTGTATTTACACTTTGTGGCAAGATAGTCTTTAAACACATGGACATGGAGTGTGTTTGTGATTGTTTGCATGTATTAGAGAGCTTATAAACCTTATATCTGTTAACCCAGGTTGAAGAATATTGCAGTATCTGCTGTGTAGATGTGTGCGTCATTGTGTGTGTGTGTCCTCATGCCACTGAGTGTACGCCATAAGATGATTTCTGGTTTGTATATTCTGGTACTGCACTCATCCAACTGTATCCAGGCAACAGCTCATAATATTGATCAGTGTGTTTGATCAGAGGGATATTGATGGATCTGAAGCCTCATTTTCAATGACGTCTTTAACTTTTATTTATGTAAAGGTGACGAGTTCCAGTAAAGTTGTTATAATGACAATACTATTTTTATCATGCTCATATGTGTGCATATTCCCCCTCCTCTTCCTGCCATTTCCTGTCTGTTACCTATCACATCAGACTATGGGTGTTTCTCAATGTCGAGGAAGGCTCCTCCAGAGCCACTATTTCAAGGATGCTACGTCATCGAGTCCTGCCGAAGGACTGTTCCAATGTCCAGGATCCTTGGAATTCTACCGAGGCCGGCATCCTTTGTTGCGGGAAATTTCGAGGCTGCACATGTGTATCCTCCGTGGTCTTAACATCCCCACAATGCTTTGCGCACGGACTAATTTCCCAAATCTTTGGCGGAAATCGCACTCCATTTAAGGCGGGGCCTCGCATATGACGCACACATGCACACCTGTTAGCCTTTTCCACCATTCTTCGTTTTCCGAGGCTAGGAAGGATTCTTGCCTCGCTTCTGAAGGACCTGACTCAGAAGACATGTCCTACCAAGGAAGCGTCCTCGACATTGAGAAACACCCTTTATCGGTGGCTATGAGTGTCATTACGTTTCATAAGGTTAAACTTTCTGTGTGTGATGGAAAGTGTCTGTACCACATTGTTTCCTGTGACAACTTAGTAGTTTCTATGTTTCTATCTTCCTGTGTTGCGAAATTCCAATTTCTTGCTCTGAAGTATATCATTTTACCTGGAAGGGTGAAGGTTCTTTAAATTGCTGCAAATGACAACGCATGCTACTATTTTACTATCTCAAAGATACCTGTAAGATGGTTGCATCTCAAAGGAATATATATATTTATTTTCAGTTTTTTCATATTGCTCGTATAATAGCCTTAAAGATCCCTAATTGTATAAAGTTCTTGTCATTGACAACTACAATCCATCCTTGGTTGAAGAGTTTGGCGCCACACATTTATGTGCAATAGCTTCCTGTACCAGATGTACATGTTAGCCATAGTTACAGTCTCATAAACAAAAGAAAGATTTTAGGTGCTCATTCAAAACTGTCTAAATCTGCAGAACAACAGTAATTGTTACACACAAGGCCTCTTTGTAATGAAAGCATTATGACACTTTGAAAACAAAGTAAGACGTTTATTTACTTTATTATGAACAGTCTGAAGGTGATGGCGGACATTACCACACTCACATTCATTTGTAGTTTTGAAGTGTCTCTAGGGGATGTGATCCTATGCCTCATAAGAAACGTCTTCCCAGAATAATGTAAACATTATGTCATAGTGAGGCGTGTGTGTAAGCAAAGCTGTGGTCAAATCATACACAGAGTATACATTCTCAACACAACCTTCAGGAAAATCCCATATCAGTTTCTCCCTGTTGTTAATCAGTGCGTATTAACAGATTGTCGGACTGCTAGCCAGACAGTCTGCTAGCGTCATCAGAATCTCTGCTTCCTCTTTTTCAGGCCGTCAGTACCACTAAACCACCTCACACAACAAGTCACTTCCCAAAAGCTCAGCCTGTCTCTGTGTCAGCAGGCATGGGTGTACCCTAGCTTTTGTAACTTCCCAAAATGATCAGTTGAGATCACGGCTACACAGCGTATATTGTTTGTGTGTAACGGTGATTTCTTGACCACTTTCTTATGGTAGTGTTTCAAAAACCCAGGGGGTGGCTGGGAAGAGGGATTCATTAAGTGTGTCATGGAAATGCTGTATTACACAGGTGGAATTACACCAGTCCAATGTAACATTCCCTAAACAAATATGTATGCAAAGGTAGTATTAGTTGAAAAAGACAGGGTGTTTTTAGTAAAGCATTTATAAGGAAATTATTGACCTTTGTCAGTATGTGGGACAAAACAAGTCTCACCTCTATTTTAGTCCCGGGCTTTCAACCACATGTCATGATATCAGCAAATCAGTGGTTGTATGGGGAAGATCTCTACACTATCCCCTATATTCTTTCATTTGATGTAACATGATGACACATGAGCCAGTTCTGTTAATGATAATGACCATGAGTTATTGCTGAAAGCTCAGGAAAAGCCAGTGAGATGACGTTGAGTTGAGATACATACAATAAATGTTGCATAAGTCTGAGGTGTTAATGGGATTTTGTCCCTTTCTGTCTCCTTTAGTTATTCTCCTCTCCCGTGATGCTTATTTTTATAAGAAGGAATTTTGCTGGTCTCTGCACTGCCAGTGTCACTGTGGTATGTGTTCCTGGGAGGGAAGCCAAGGCTAAACACAAATACACCATATCCATTCCTTTCCTTTCAATAACCAAAGTCACCATACACACACACACACACACACATACACACCTCGCTCTAACCACTTCTGCCCACCTGTATAAACATAGCAGTGTGTATATGTGTGTGTGAGCGCTTCCTCACAGAGGCCTATTGTCCTACAAACTAAGATGTGTGTGCTGTGTCATGAATTGGCTCAGCGGCCGCAAGCCCACTGCTGGTTTTAGCTTAAAACTAAAACACTGGACCTAGAATAACAAATCCGCTGACAAGAAAGCAGCTGAGCGTTAATACTGCTCCCTCAGCAACAAGCCTTTGGTCTATCTGAAGGTCAGGACGTAGATCACATGGTCTTGAAAATTGTGACACACGTAAAATGTTGTCACACATTGGGAAAGTTGGATGTTGTCTAGAAATGGCAATTAAGAAAATAGTTGATTTATTTAGTTTGAATGGTATTTCATGTTTTTGTACATAATTAGTCTTTGTTTCCTTTCGGTGATATCAGTTATCTGATAAATATAACCAAATTATAAGGATTTAAAAAATAATGATTTGAGGAATTGTACCATTTCTCCAATTTATCCACTGTCAATCTAGTCTACGGTGATAATCTACCAATTTGTTCAGCACATCTTCAGGCCTACAACATCAAATTCTTTGTCAACTTGAGGGCAATGGAAAAGGGTTGTAAACAGTAAATTGACTTGTCATCCTATGAAGTTGATGGTGAATCAGTTACCTAGCAACATCAGCATGTTTTGGCCTCTTAATTACAGAATTTCCACTCACTCACTCTTGTTTCAAAAAATATTTGGGTAACACTTCACCCAATTCACCATCAACTAGTTGTCAATTAACATGCATATTAGCAGTATATTGGCTCTTTATTAGTCATTATAAAACACTAATGCCTTATTCTACATGACCATATTCTACAAGTAATAAGCCATAAGTTGAGAGTTTTTCCTCAATAACCCTCTAATTAGTGCTTATTTATTGCAAGTAAGGAAGTTGTTATACATAAGTTTTTCCCTTAATATGCGCTGCTCAATATGGGCCTAATAAGGCAGTACTACCACAAGAATAGTAATTCTACCATAATAACACTTAAAAAATAAGTAAGGATTATTAACATGTATTGTGTTTATGTGATGACATTTGGAGATGTTTAAACTCAATGAGAAAATGCGTTAGCATTCGCAGTAGCCTGTATACATGCTTATTGCACAGCTAGCATTAGCTATATTTACCTTGTTTACACTTAGTGGTCCTGTGTTCATCTGTGTACACTTGCATGTATGAGATCATTAAGTGCCTTGTAACTTCTTTTTTTATAGTTTCACTCCGTTTGAATGTCAGTGGACTGCAAATAAGTCAATAAAGGAGCATGGCTGCTCATTCCCTGACTTTCAAAAGAGTTTGGCTGGCTGTTTAATCTATGTTCACACTGAGACAGTACAACACATAGAGAGAACAGTACACCTATTGTGTAAGTACATACAAGCAGTATGATCACAAATACATAAACTCTGTTCAAAATCTGTTTTTATTAAAAAGTAGAGGCTGCATGTGTTCTCAGCCTTGGAGAAACTTGACATGTTTTGGTATGTGTCGGAACCTCTCTAAAGTGGTTCAATAAAACAGATATTTCAACGTGTGCCTACTTTGTTCATGAACTGTTGAGGTTAATTTCAGTAGCTGTGTGCTATAATGTATTTACAAAGTGTGAAGAGGAGGCAACTTCAGAATAGGGAACCTGGTCAGGTCAATTAGAGTCAAACTACTAGCTTATTGGTTATGAACAAGACTTCACTTTAAAATAGGGAAGATATTCTTAGATAGAAATACCACATTTTGAGTTATTTAGACTTAATTAACACTTATAGTTTCATGTCTTGTTACATAAGAAAAGATCATATTTGTTAAGTGTTATTATGGGAGAATTACTATTCTTGTGGTACTACTGCCTTATTAGGCCCATATTGAGCAGAGCATATTAAGACCCAAACTCATGTACAACAACTTCCCTACTTGCAACAAATAAGCACTAATTAGAGGGTTATTGAGGAAAAACTCTCAACTAATGGCCTAGTACTTGTAGAATATGGTCATGTAGAATAAGGCATTAATAAGTGTTTTATAATGACTAATAAAGAGCCAATATACTGCTAATATGCATGTTAATTAACAACTAGTTGATGGTGAATTTGTGTACCTTAATATAAAGTGTTACCAATATTTGTAAGCAGGTGGCATACTTTTTAAGGAATTATTATAAGGAATATGGCATCCATGACATTCTACTGTGATGCTCAGTCAATCACCAAAAAGGTTAAATGATTTGAAACATAAACTACTTGTTAAACTGCCTGAACAGTTGCCTGAAAATACCCCACACTAACTATAGCCTTTCATGCTCATGTAAAAGCAGCAGTTTTATCACATCTGATATAAATTGATTTCAAACCAAATAAGGCCTGTCTTCAAGTATTTACCTTTGAAACAGAGAGCTGTTTTCATTCTCATGTCACACATCTGCTTTTAATAAACACACTGTGCACATTTTTTTCATACCATATTAACAAAAGAACATCAAAACAGGAAGTGTCAAGTCTAAAAGGAGAAGCATGTACTGAGTGTGAGCTTTAACAGGAAGTGTGCAGTGAACATGGGCCAGCCAGTTGTGAAAGATCTACTTTAATAAAACAAACAGATGTGAAACTGTCTAAAGGGACTTTCTACTCCTTCTCAACAACCGGATGCAACTGATCAGACCAGGGCAACGGTTGATATAGTATAACAATTCTGGCAATTAGACACTTATTTTAACCTATAAGACTTACATGTCATAAAATGGGCCTCCCAATGGTTATCAAACTAATAAGGGTTGCTTTTTTGCCCCTGAATTTGGGGGAGAGACATCACAGGAGTGACCTTAAGGGAAAGGTATACATTTAAGGGGAAATTAAACGTAATCATTTGGGCAAAAGCAAAAGTTTTCACTTCCACTGAGTTTATCAAGATTCTGGTTGACAGAATGCGTCAGCCATGCAGTAAAAGGAATTGTGAAGCACAAGATGGACTGATGTTTGACAGGAAAGAAAAGAAATAACAACTCAAACCAGTGAAGCAAACAAAAGTATGACAAGACTTACCTTGTTATCCATTTAGCTGGCAATGTAGCGGGGAAGGCTTTTGTACTAACAATCTTAAGTAGTTTAGTCGGGGTTTAACTTGCCTTTATACAACAACTTGTATAAAGGTGAAGAGAATATTCTGCTTGTGTTATTTAAGATGTTGTTACTTTAAATTACAGTTAGTTTTTCTCTTTTTTTTGTTTTTTTGTGGGGGGCATGATTATTTTCGGACTGTAGACATGCTCTGTTGGATTTTGTAGTATCTAATGTAACATACTGTATTTATCAATGTTGAACACATTTATCTAAATAACAATACATACATTCTAACACTGTTACTTTATAGCTTTCCAGAAGGCTGCTTTTTTAGATCTGTGCAGAAGCTCATTGGTGCCATTTCTGCTTTTCAGATGAGCTTTTACATACTCATGTAGATTCACTTCTTGTTCTGTAAAATAGGCGGATTACGTCAATTACATTTTAACATATTTAGCCATTCTTGTTGATGAGTGCATATGTTTTTCTGACTTGCAGCTGTGTCCTTACTTTTATAAAAACTATTTTTAAATAGTACATAGTGTATGACCTAAATGCATAGCACAATAATTCCCATTTCTATATGATATACTATTCAAGTATTATCATTTGACATGCTTCACTGAGGCCTACTTGGAGGAGCAGGGGTTTTCAAGACACATGAGTAACCTCATAAAATGTGTTCCTGTAAATCGTTAGTAGAGAACGTTGTCACAAGGTCTACCAAATCACACCAGCCAGTGAATGTAAAAGTAGAGCAAGGAAGAGTTCAGTGAAAGGAAATGAGAAGTGATGAGGGGGGGGATTGAATGGGGGAGTTTAGGGAAATGTTCTCCCTTCACCCTCTCAGTTTACCACCTCCTCTCCCCCTTCTTCCTCCTCCTCCTCCCCCTCTTCCCTGTGTTTGCGTCACACCACTTGTGCTTGCGCTGGAGTGAAGTCGGAGGAAAAGAGGGCAGGGGGAGGAGTTGATTGAGTTCTGTAGCTGAGGAATGTTGCAGAGAGAGAGAACATGGCTATAAAAGGATAGCACTTCCACTGCTGCTGTGATGTCACTACTCAAATATTTCCTCCTTCCTTCCCTGCCAAGACTTTCTTACTGACGCTGCTTTTTCTCTCTAATTTCTCTGGGTCTCTCCTCCACACCTTCTAGCTAAATACGTAGTTAAATGTAAAGTAAGATTAGTTTCTAAAGAAGATTTAAAGACAACCCACATTGACCAAAGTGTTATACAGAGCACGTAGTTTTATTCACAAATAAACTATTAAAAAACAACATGTTTACAACTTAATCATTAATGCACACACAGCAAATAGTTATGTATGTTAGCAGGCGGTGAGATGTTTGTTTTGGTCCATGGATGGATAAGTATATGTATGTATCTATGTGCAAAACAGGTCTTGGACCATGTCTACAAATGTTTAACATCAACCACCCATGAAGCATGCAACATTCTGCTTTGGTCCCTACAATACAAGTTAAACATTAAAGGTCCATTCTGCTCACTTCTAGCTGTGTACTTAAAAAACATCAAGTTTAATGAAAAGCTTAGCCATCATATTCAGTTGGCTGATAGTCAGGTTACTCAAGTCATACCCATGTGTTACTGATTAAGTCTGAGTTGATACAATGTGATTAGATCAATTGAACCTGTTAATGGCTTCCTTGTGTAAAATTAGATATTATGTAATTTATCATATAATAAATATGTAAGATTAGATATCACACATTTTTAAACTGCAGTAACTGGAGTTTAAACAATAAAAACGATAAACAACAATAAACAAATAAAAAGCTAATGGTTAGCAAACTTTGCTTACAGATAATCGTGAAATGGATTCAGGTTTTGATGTAAAAATAATCAAAGGAAGAGTCCTGAACTAGTCAGACAATTGATTAGACGAAATAGGTTTTCAAAGTGACTTTCCCCAGTTTGAATTTCTTTGATGCCCCCCCCCCCATTCTGATAACACATGAATGTGAATCATACTGGTTAACATTAGTCATCCGCGGCACTAATCCATGAATTGTTAAACTGTCGAGGGCAGAAATGAAACATTAATTTGGTCGTAAACTAAAGTTAACAAGACAACGGATAAGAGTGTATGAGCCTTCAGGGCCTGCTGTTGTCTTTGTGATCATGACTCATGTCTCGTTCAGTAGTGCTGTAGAATTGGCTTTTTTTGGAGGCCACTCCAAACTGCACGAAACCTCCAATGAAGAGGGGTTTTTAGGGGGAGTATTGGGACAAAGCTCAAATGACCAGTTTCTAAGTATTTAAAGGTGCATTAACCGCTCGTGTTTTATCTTTTCCAGGAGAAAAAAACAGCCAGTGCTTTCCAATGACCTAGTTAGCAAAGCAGAAGTTACATAACATTCTCCGTCACTCTACGAATGGTTGACGAAGGTTTGGGGTTGAAGGATTACTCAACCATAATGCTTAATCTGCAGGTTATGACAGAACGAGAGGCAGAGAGGGAGGGAGAGGTTTCAGAGCGGCTATAAAGAAAATATAAAAATCTTGGCTGGAACTTTACTGTGCTTGATTATACGCATGGAAGCATTCAAACACACATATGCAGATTTAGGTTGGAATGTGACTGTTGTCATGATTTATCCAATCTTAGCTGCTGATTGCTTAAAGTTCAGAAGTTCCAATAGATTTGGCTCGACCAGCAGCAAATGTGAAAGAAATTGCTGACCGATACGTCTCTTTGTACCTATTGATAAAAACCAATGTACACTTTTCACCACCTTAGAGTGTTTTCCCTTAGTGCTCGGACAATGAAATGTCTTTTACTCTCCGCTGTTCTTTATGAGCAGTTAAGCCTGATTTGTCCTTTTGTAACTGTTGCTTAAGTTTCTAACGATAAGGTATCTGTCAGTCTGTTATCCACCTTTAGACTACATAATCATTCATGCATTTGCTTTAATATATCTCCATCTAGGTTTGAACTTTATCTCTAAAGTGTCAGGTGTGTGTGTTTGTGTGTGTGTGTGTGTGTGTGTGTGTGTGTGTGTGTGTGTGTGTGTATTGTGTGCACAGGGCTCAGGATCAGGTGACTTGGGTAAAGAGAGTTTTGACGGCAGCAGCTTTGTGGTTGATCATTAACAGTTCCTGCAGAAGGTGGTGGTGATGTTAGGCCGCTTTTAAGAGAATCACCTGCTGCAGTGGTTGAATAATGAGGTTGAGATGTTGTGAAACTAAATTAACAAACATGGACTATAGTGAAATGAATACATTTTCTCATATTGATCATGAAGTTAGTTTGACGGAAGAAAACGGCAGCTCTACATTATTGTGTCATATAAGGGCTTTGGAGTTTGGCGAACTTTAACCAGTCTGCTCTAAAAAAAACATGCTTTGACGTGATTATTTGCGAACACACAAACACACACTGATCCACTTAGTTTTGTCTTTGCTGTTTACACTTTGTGGTCATTGTCCATCTCCATAGCAACACATCCTGCCATTGGTCCAAGGAGGAACAAGACACAATGCACTGTGGTAGCCAAAGCTGAAATCCAGTCATTACAAAAATCTAAACCAGTGTGTCTCTTATTTACTTTTGTTCATCCATACCTAAAATCCAGCACATGGATCAGAAAAGACACATTAACCATTATGTTAAACACTTTTCAGTTTTTGCCAAATATTGCTTATCATAAGCATAGCTTTGAGATATCATTTTTTATTGCATGACATGTGTATGTCTGTTTCCATTTTAGGCTTGCAAGGACACTTAACATACACAAAAAACATATGTAAGACATTAAAGTGGGTAAAGGTACCCCTTGGAGTGTATTTCGGTGACTTAGACTTAAGTAAAAACACCAACAATGTGTTGTTCTATTTAAGTATTTACAGATATGTTTTCTTCTCAATTGGTTATTACACACAAACAAGTATATCCTTCCCATGCTGGTGTAGACAGAGGACACAAAAGGCATATGCCTTCACTACTTAATTTGTTCTCTTTCACTTACTGTTGGCCCACTATGTGTAGGCCATGTTTTTGGGTCTGTATACATTATATTTGTGTTAAATTATTCCCCTGCACAAGGTGTCTGCATGCTATGTTATATATGTGTATAATGTATTTGTTTTGTATACCATTGAAATGACCATACTACAAAAAGTGATCTAAAAGAAAGATGCATACTGGCCCTTGTTGTTTTATTACTTGAGTAATGAAGTTATACATACTTCATCACAAACTTAGAAAAGGAGAAATTGTTGCGTTGCGATTTGGAAAAAATGTATCACCACACCTTTTTAAAAACACACTTTTGTAAAGGAACTTCCAAAGTATAGCACGCTTTTGTTTAAACCTGTTATCAACCCCTGTGGAAAAAATCCACACACATTTCTCCATGGTTACACATTACCATGGGGACCAAATGATCCGGGATGAATGCAGTTCACAAATTGTGAAATAATTGCTTATTTTTATTTGGGCAGTAACAATAGTTGTTGAATGAGTGTCACCAGTATCCACTATCACACAATCCTGTGGTTGGACCACCATATGTTCTCACCACCAAAGAACCACACCAGAGTTTGTGTGGATAAAAGCCAATGACTGTGTTGAAACCAAGCCATATTAACCAGACCCAGCAGGCTACATTTTGAGAGTTAATTTTAACCAGGCCATACAGCTTAGGTATAAAAACCAGACATATAGAATATCTTTGTCATTTTAAGAATAAGAGAAAGTAATAAGAGTTATTAAGAAACAACCCCAGTGTTGTAAATACAATACAAATCCCCACGCCAATTTCTTCGGCTCTGAAGTTCTTATAAAACCTGCCCTCAGATTGGACAGATTCTAAATCATTTGTATTCATCACTGCACTTCAAACTGCACTGTCCAGACCTGTTAACGTCAATGTATTTGGTTACATCAGCTGCTCAAAGTCACAACCATGATAGTCCACTTCGAAAAACAGCAGAATTGTAATCATGCGTTGTAAAGATTAGTCATTGTTTGCTAATGTTGAAGGTTCTGAGGTCAACTCGTAAAAAACGTCTCACACATTTTAGACTGAGGCAACAAGTTTCTCAATTTCTGAAAGGTCTTTTGTTTGTGTCTGTTTCTCAGACATCATTACTGTGGCAAATGTATTGCTCTTTTTCCAGATTGCAGCCTTGTTACACAGAATCCAGTGCTTTGGCAGCGTGTGCGGGGTGGTGGCTGTGGTTGCGGGTTGCTCAACACAAGATCACACTGGGAGTGTAAAGGGGAAATTGCAACAGGGGGTTTTCATGAACTTCTGCTTAACTTGTAAACGTGCCTTACACAATCCCATGTCCATAAAAGTTCCTATCCTTTTAGCACTGAACATTGGCAATTCAGCCCAGGAAGCAGAAGCAATCAATCAATTGGTTGAATGTTGGAGATGACAGCAGCTGGAATTTTCCAGTGAAAAGAGAACACTATGAGTAACCCCATTGCTTTTTCTACATGTTGTGTTGTACATAAAATCATCTAAATGGGCTAACTGTTGACTGGTTGAATGGGTTTATACATAAAATATGTCAGATGTGACAGAGAGAAAACATGTTTTGCATTGGTTGGTCATAAAATGCAAATGTTTTTTGTAAGCCCTCTTGACCCTATCATTCCTATAGTATACGTTTACAAATCTATATTTTGTGGATTTTCCCATCCTTCCCTATTGTTTTACTCAAGAACAGATGGATGAGATGGATGACATGTCTGTCCATGACCAAAGTGGAGTCATCCTAATTATGTGGCCAGGTAGGCTATTTCAGGCGTCAACCACATGTGAATTCCGAGCATGGTGGTTACACGTACATTTTGTTGTGTGTTTTTTTCTCTCTCCCAGATCACTAAATTGCATGATAATCTTGCAATGATGCTGCCTAAAAGGGATTTGGATCAGTACCAATGTTAAGTGAGGGCTCACTTTCTCAAAGAAACTGTAACCCATGTGTAGATTTGACCAAGGACTAGATTTAGTTTAGTGTCACAGACATTTAAGCCAAACTTGTGCAGCATTGGCTGGTTCTGCCATGACATTTTGTAATACCTTTGGTTACTGTCCAGCCTGACCACAGTCTGTCTCGCCAAAATACGTTTCGGAAATATCAAGTGTCTGCAATTCCATATTATTTTAGATTTCTCAATCAATACTTTTTTTGAATGTGAACTACCGACGCTGTTACCTCATCTGGACCCTTTATTATTTTGGACCTGCCATTCGATGTGTACTGTAGGACCTTATGGAAACATACATGTTTTCATATCCTATTTATGTATTTGTAAGAATTGTATGATCCAAAAGTATTTTTACACCAATTTGCAGTATCCTTTGTAACCCTATGGTTTGAAAGCAGTGGGATAATGTGTACGTGCTCCTAGACTTGAGTTGATCCAAATGCTGTAGTCTATTGTATACACAACAAAGACACTGTATGCCACAAAACACAGAAGAGGGAGAAACAAAGGCTCATAGTTCCACATCCATGCTTCTTTCTGTTTCTCTGTATATAACCTGCAACAGAACAACGTATGTAATATCAAGTGTTGTGTGTATTTAAAAAGACAGTGATGTTCTGAACTATCAGAAGTGAAACGGGGTCTTATGGATATACTAGTTTGACCTTTAAAGCTGACATATGTATTTTGTTCATATTTACTATTTACCTTTCATGCAAAATAGTTTCAGTTAAAATAATTACATTTTCAGACATTTATTAAAAAGCGGTGTAAAATAAGTTCCTTCATTGTTGAATATGTATTTATTTAAAATGTGTCTTGCACTATTTACTGCTTACAAGATAGGGCCAATAGTGTTGACTGTACAGCCATCAATGCAATTGTTGTTAGTATTGATAACATCCCATATTTAAGGAAAAGGATTACTCATACTTTAGCCCCTTAATCCTACCCTTAAAAAAACCATAAAAAAGTACAAAACTGTTAATGTGAAGCTGCAAATTATATTAATGTATAATCCTTAAGGTATGTAACCGGCTTATATGTTTAAGCATGTAATTCTTGAAAAACACATTGGAGTCAAAACAAGCATACATTCATTTCTTTATTCAGAAATAGTTTTATCCGTTTCAGGCAATTAAAAATATAAGATTTTCTTTTTTTTTACTGCTTTTTCTCACATTGGTATTTCACAGACGTTGAAATATTTCTCCATAAATAAGTACAAAATACATATTTTTTCCTTAGACACAAATAAATATCATAATAAATATATTAGTTTAAGTTAAACAACACAAGGCAACCAATAACCGAAAGGAATACTGTGGTGTTAAAGTCCCTGAACCAGGTTGTCAAATAAACGGGACAATTAATGATGGGGTGCAATTTACAAACTAGAAAAGATAGCAGAATGTTTTACATAATAAATCTCGTAACGTT
>CALSBZ010000003.1:4238723-4262554 GCA_943591055.1 Gobionotothen gibberifrons | reverse complement strand
TGTGTGTGTGTGTGTGTGTGTGTGTGTGTGTGTGTGTGTTGTGGTTACCTCACTATACTTGTTTCTATTCTGTCTCTTGCCTCAGTTGCATGGAAAGTCAGGGAGGGGCACACACACACACATGCTCACACAAACACAAGCTTAAAGAAGCATTCCTGCTGACGGTGGATTCCAGGTTGTTGTGTATCTTTTTTTTCCTTTTTTCCCCCTTTGTTGACTAAGTGAGCGAGTGCTAAATGCCAGGTTTTCCACTGGGGTTTTTCTTAAGTGACATGCCAGAGTACATGTAGTTTTCTAACATGTTTGGACTTGATTGCACAACTTGATCACACAACACTGCATCATCTAATAAAAACAGTGAGTAAGTATGTGTAAACTTTGCGAATATGTGAAGAGATCGATGCAATAGGATGCAAAGATCTCACTAATCCATAAACAAATATAAAGTAAGATCTTGGAGAACCTGGAAAATGGTTAAGGGGATCAGTTTTATCAATCTTAAACATATATTTCTTATTATGAAAACATATATGACACTATGTAATATGTGTTTACCATGTAATGTTTAAGGGGTGACATAGTATAGGAAAACCATTTGTCCTCTGGAAAAGCCCCTTTTTTCAGAGCCTAAAAAGCATCCGGCCACTATGCATAATTAGATTTTGTAACATAAGTTCCCTCTCTTTGCTACAAACTGGCATGCACATAAAGGAAATTGGTATTGTGTCGTGAAGAACAAGCTTCATACAAAAATAAACCCCACATCCCTATAGAGTGCCGTCATGGTGTGTACTGTGACTGTGTAATGTCACTAAGCTCTACAGATGGATCATTAACTAGGCCTGTGTTTCCCCTTATCAAGCATGTAGCATCTGCGTTTACATGTTACTCAATCAGAATACTAGGTATTTGGTTGAAAACAACGTCAGAAAACATTTAAATTCATGATATTATCGATTATTATGGCAGTGTTCAACTGTGTTGTGGTGCAAAAAAAATCAACTTAATAATTCCTTCTGAACTGCATCTGCCATCATGACTATGCAACGTTTATACTTGCAACACTGAAGCGGGGTTTCATTTAATAAAGAGTATATTTTTATCCCTTAAGGATTCCTTTCTAAAGACACAACTCATGCTATTCATCCCTGAAAGGACTTAGGGACTTTTTGGATCTGACTCATTGGATGGTTAAAAAAACTGCCAAGTCATCATCATATGGCACATGGTGACTGCCAGGTGAGGTCAGGATGCAAAAAGGACTGCTGAGGGCTGCTGATGTTTCCAATATACTGAAACAAAATTGATACTGATGACAAAGACATTAAACATTAGTTTTAACAATTTAGATTTGAATAAATAGTTCCTCTTTAGATTCTATCACTTTTATTTTTGTTTCATTTTCTTTATCCCTTCAGCCCGGGGCTAGTTCCTCATAAAGCCCCTCTACAGACACAGTTTCACCAGCCCGTGCCTCTAATAAGTGGTTCTTTGCAAATATTTAACCCAGCCCTCCGTAACATCGCTATGGTGACATGCCAAACATTGCACACATTAGCAGGCACGGGTTCAACAGTTACTTAGCAACAGCCGTGTAGCAGGTTTGCCGCCACAGATATGTGATGTCAACAAGCTGCTCAGGCCTGTGACAGTCGATTCATCAGGATAAGAGAACAAGTTGGAATAAGAGGAGAGATGGGAGCACGAGGAGTCAGGAGAGAAAGTGAGTCAGTGGTCAGGTGCCCGTGTTGACATTACAGCTGGGGAAAGTACCTGCCTTTCCAAATACATACAGCATATTAGGAAGGCGGGTACAAAGTGTCTCCATTTGTATCTTATATGTCATGTAACAGATAAGCGTGTTTCTCTGTTGGATAATTTGATAGGGCCTCTGGACTTTGGAAGTCTTTCACCGGACTCACACTACAGCACAATGCATTGCGAACGTGCAATGACATGCGTAACTCTGAGGGTCATTTGACTAGACAGAAGTAGTTCTTAATCCAAGGAACAAATAACTCTGGGAGGGCAGGATTTCGGTTTAGGCTTCAGTGTAAACTGTGTGTTTTACAGGGGAGGTGTTGCAGCCACATTACAAACGGATTATAGACAAACCAGGACAAATATATGCATTTCGTTTTTGGTAAAATGAAGTTACGCATTGTTCTCTGAAGCGGTATGCTGATGTTCAGAAATCCCCATATGTTGTAATAATAGCAGGTCTCTATGTACACATCAGTCCACACGCACGGTAAATTATGAGAGACATTACCAGTAATCCAGTTGGTCAAAATAAATGATGACTTCTCTGAATTTTTTGTGTATGTGTCAGCGTTAAAAGGCAACAAAGAAGACATGAAACACTCATTGGACAGTCATCTTCTGGGGTTTTCCTTTCTAAAGAATTGTAGTGACCCTCATTTCCTCAAATTAAACATGTAACCAACTCTATTTCCTGGTCTCTTCCCTCCTCATTTGCACATGTATCTCTATCAGTTTATGTTATACATATATGGTGAATAACTGTGTTATTGTTTTGAAATTTACATGTTATGTGAGGAATGTGGGTTTATAAAACCTGCGTGATTAATAGGGTAAATCAATGGCACTTAAGATGATTTCTTAACTTTACCTGATTGAATTCACTAAGAAATAACAGGTTTGTTATCAACAATAAGTTCTAAATGAATAACAGATTGCAGAATTATTTAAACAAACAATAAATACAGATGCATAAACTTGACCAATGAGGTCACCTTCATGTTTGGCTTGAAACTCTTCCACACTAAGGGACGGTTGTTCTGAGGAGTTTGTCTGACTGTGAGCTGAAGGGGTTAAAGATGCACACAACACAAAGGTGTAGTGCGTGTTACCCAGCAGCATGACTCTGGACTGGTTGGTCTTGTTTCTGCAGGGGTTTATCTCGAGGCGGGACCAGGCATGATGAAGCTAATAACTCAAAAGCAATCACTCAAAAAAAATGTATCACATGTGAACCAGGGTAGGCCTCATACCTCTGACACAAAGTTTGGAGTTGAAATGTTGCACTTTTTCTATTGATTTGCATTTGTGAGAGAGAATATAGTGTTGCAAGGCCTTGGCAGGCATAACTTTTCACAGAGTGTACACATGTAATGTGAGTGTAACAAGCCTATTGATTTCAGAGTATTAAATGTTGTATTTAATGCTCACATAGCCTGTCAGTAATGAGGAAATTACTGTCCTGCTTCCCCTATCAGTGGTTTTGGAGGAATTTCTGCTGTGGGCCAAACTCTGTCAAAAGACAGATGTTCAAAAAGATATGGCAATAACTCAAATGAAGTGCTGAATTCTTACCATGACAGCTGCAAAAGCAATTTAGGATGCTGTTAGAATTAACGCTTGTGCTTTTCAGCGAGTTGTTTTTTTTGCTTCAGGTGAGGCAGAAGTGGTGGAGTAGTAACCGAGGGAAATCTGGGCGGTGTGTTTGTGTGTATGTGCACAAGTGTGTGTCTATTCCAAAAGGGGGTTTTCTCCACAGAGTTATACATTTCTCATCTACATCCCAAACAAATTTCTCAGTGTGAAGTTTTTTCCCCCTCAGGAACAAACAGGCACTTAAAAAAAAATCTCACATCAGCTTTATGCCACAACCCTTCCCACTCACAGTAAAGGATTGTGGCACAAAACAGATCTAATTCAACAGTGGAATTTGTAAGATCCCAAGACAAATACATCCACATTATTTAACACTGTGTGGACGCTCCTAAACATGCTGCAGAAAGTGAAAACTCAGTCCTAACTCTGTTTTAAGTGGCAAGTCACGTGAATGCAGCAGATATTTGGCAATCCTTCCTTTAGTTCCTTACTTTACCTGTAAAGTCAGAGTGAGAGCAAACCACAAAAGAGAGTAAGGAACAAAAAGAGAGAAACGGTTAATGAGATTCAACTTCTTGTGCAAGAGGACATTATCTTGGTCGTGTTGCAAGAGGGAGTTTTGCAACAACTGCAACACTATACAGTAACTCGTAATTAAAACATTTAAGATGTATTTGTACAACATGTACTATTTTATGTTCTAGTATTTGTGTTCTAATTTAGCTAGCTTTAGCAAGGTTATTTGCATGTCATTGTGGTTAAACAGTTATTTTAGGGATTGTTGAGTGAGAGCCTACATACAGCTAAGGTGAGTACATTTATGTGTCTTCTAAATGTAATGGAGTACATCGTTCTGAACGCTTTGAGGTTGATATTGTTTTAAATACAAGCTTGGAAGTGTTTTCCTAACTTTTGATAGGTGTTGCTCTTTAATCTTACAACTTAAACAGAGTTAATGCAGCTGTATAAATCCCTCCTAGTGCATTCATTCAAAAAACGAAATTAACATTCCATCAGTCTGGCTTTCATACTCTTTCAAATACTGAGCTATCCTTCAAAAACATCAGCATGTTGGCACCATTAAAGCTTTATCAGCACGTTGGTGACCCTCCCCTCTGAGTGTGTGTGCTTGTTTGTGTGTGTTCAGCAGGTTCTCTCTTCAAGGTCACCACAGTGGGTTGTCAGGAGATATCTACATGCGTTGCTACATTATGACTCACTCAGTGTGGAGGTGTTTCCCGCTGTGCTGACCCCTGATTCCGTACCACAGACGGAGCAGATGGGCTCTGTGGCTGCCGTCCAGGTGTCCTCCTGTCCACTGGGCAACACTTCCAGCTACAAGAACTCAGTGTGTTATTTTTGGGACTATTTAATCATGTTGTTGTTTGGCTCAAGCTTTAAGGATACAGTCAGTGTAAACTAATCTAGTCCACCGGGGGTAAAGAAAATAGGGTGTACACAAAATAGATTACAGTTGAATACAAAGTCAGACATTTATTTTTGTCTAAGGCCATTTGACTAGGCAAATACGATTTCATAACATCTACAAAGTACAAGGAAGAAGTACTATTTATTACGGCTTAATGGAAATGTACACGTTGGCTGGTTTTCAGACCAGAAACAAAAGAGGATAATATTACATTTCACTTGCTAGACACTTTTATCCAATACTAGTTGTACACTGTGTTGATGTGTGTGTGGCAGGAAACACATTCTCCAGTTACAGGAAATCATTGACCTGCAGTCTATTGGGAGAGTTTTCAAAACTCCAACCTTTCATCTCTCTTATCACAAACTCTTCAGTCTTAAGCAATACTGTTGGAATATCATATGAAATAGTATAATAGATAGTCTGTTTCTAACTTTTTGTTTCCTTTTTATCTACTATTTACTCTGTTTCCCCCCCGAGCATGTGTGTCACCTCCCACTGAGACGCTACACAAATTCTCTGAAGTTCGACTATTTCTCAAAACTCCGGTCGTTTCCCCCTCCTCCATTTCCCTTCCCATTTTTCCAGAGCCCCAGCGCTCTTCCTTCTCACAAGGAAATGGGGCCAGGTTGCAGAAGAATGAGGGGGGGAGGGATAGACTGGAAGCCACAGTAGGAAAATGAAACAAATGAAACAAAATGTTCTCGACTACAATGAGCTTGGGCTCGGGAAAAACAGCTTACATTTTATACACTGCCTTTAAATTAGATGATAACCTCGCCTTAAACCAACATTATACATGAACTGTGCCATGATTGTCACATTATAGTGGGAGCTTGTTTAGTTTCAGAATTGATTTATTATGAAGTTGCCTCATTAATGCCTGAAATCAAACTATATGCATCTTAAAAAGCCCCCAGGGATAAGATATGTGTTTACTGTGAGGGGTTGAGAAGAGAGCAGAGATGAACATATTTAAATGTTATCTAACAGCTTCCAGTAAAACAGTAGTTTTCTGGATAATACGCACACTGTGAGGGATGGTGTAATATTGAGTTTCCTTTGCATAATACTATTTTAAAGATGCAGTAACAGTTGTCAGAGTTTGATCCTATAAAAAACAATTATAAACATTATTTTTCAAAAGGTTTCCCTCATTTCATAAACGAGCATATCTGAGTTTATTGGTAATAATTAGAGATACATTTAACGGAAGAAACACATGTAAAAACAAAGCAATTTAAATAAGAAATCCCCCAGAATGTCCTGTCTTTTTTATCCTTGAGGAAAGTTTACTCAAACTCTCGTAAAAATGTCTCTTGAGGTGCTGCCAGGAGATTATGACTGTCATAAGGAAATGTATTTATGCTTTGTTTCTTCCTTATTTAAACATGCTTAAATACACTGAATGATGTTCAGTCCAAGTATTTCTCACTTTATTTCAGTAATTTTTTTTTTAAAGTAGTGAATATCTTAGCTTTTATGAATTGATTTAATGTAATGAACTCATCTTTGTTCATGTGTATGCTTTGGCAACATGTTTTGACATCAAAATGTAATGCCAATAAAGCTTCATTGAATTTAACCGATTGGTAATCAGAAACCTGGTAGTTTGCTTTTCTGGTTTCAGGGTATTTCACCCTTGTTTATCATCCTTTAAGACTGTCAGAAGAGTACGCTTGCTGCTGCAGGGCTAAAGGAGAACATATTGCTCTTGTTTAAGATTTGCACTGTTCCTCTGGTTTTAGAGAGGTGTATCTTTAAGATAGCAAAGATCGAGTCATACAGATGGCTTGCAGGTGGAAGAGTCTGGCCCACAGTACCTCTCAGAGCCCAGATAAGGCTTTTGGAAACCATCCAGGAGCCACAAGTAAGATAAGACAACAGTAGTTCAGTGAGAGCAAGAACATCCTTGGATATTAAATAAAACAGTAGATTTTCTGCATCATAGATATGGGTTCCTGTAGTATAGATCTACATCTACTAATATATGTTTTGGTGATGATATGGCAAATGTTGTAAATAAGTATTTCAATGTGACGTCAGGATTTTTGTTAGATTCTTTCATCAGCAGTGGTATGAAGACTTTCTTACTACTTGAATAGGATCATCCCCCTCCACGTCATCACGCAGTCGGCCTGTTTGATGTTGTGCCAGACTGATAACACTGTGTCTCTAACCCTTATCCACTCGTATTGGCCCTACCTTTTTTCTATCTCTTAATGTTTCTTTAAAAGGCAAAGTATGTTCTTGGCTACACTGCACACACACACAAAGAGGGAGAGATCAGAATGAGGGAGTTTCACAGATGTAATCATACGCACAAACTGACAGAGAGTTTGCATTTTTGTCCATTTGGGCCCCTAAGTGTTTCTTTTTCCGAGCTCACACATGCTCTACAGCTGGTCGACACAGACTAGTGGTTGTTTGGCCATTTGGATTTTTCTCTGTAATTCTTTTTTCTATTCAAATTCTGTTGACTGAGCTCAATTTTGCCTTAAAACTAAACCGTTAATTCTTAAGAGCCTTTTAAGTTGTTCAGTAGTGCAACTGTGGATTCATTTTTAAACTGAACTGATATATTTTTAAGTTCCTTAGCTCTGACATTTAATTTTTTACCTTGTGCAAGATGGGATTTGATAACTTAATGACCTATTTTTAGAGAGCGTCATCTGGTGTCGACCATGACATTGACTCCTATGTCACATTTATGACTAGAGAAAGTCCTGGTGAGTCTATAGTGAGGTGGTGCAGTTGACTAACCTCAGATGCTGAGCTGTTTGAGGACACCGGTGGTGATAGTGAAAAGGGCTTATGTTGGGAAAACCAATGACATGATTAAGAAAATATGTGGCAGTGTGACAAGAAAGTAATAAATGGCTAAATGTTGAGCAGGAACGTTAATTCAGAGAAATATTGGCACTAAGTTGATCTGAAGAAATTAGCCCTTTCTCTTTGATATACTTTATAATGTTTTTTAAATGTTTACAGCATGTTGGAAGGGATCAGAAAACAATATTAAACCCAAATATAAGAATAACAGAAATTGTATATTGCATATGTATGTTTTTTTACAAATGGTTATAATGACAAAAAACTATTAGGACGTCAAAACAAATAATTCACTTAAATGGGGCAACATAAGAAGAAATACAGAGAGAGGCTGAAAGTCTTCTGTCAAACCTCTCAGCTCTGTTACTCCCTCTCACATACTCTTTGTATTTCCCACTACACCACGATTGACACACACACAAGTACACACACACAAACTGTCTACTGTTACTCACTCCTCACATTTGAAAGGCTCTCTTGTAAAGTGTGTGAAACAGTATGAAGGTGTAAAGATGTAATGGGAAGGTAGTGTGTGTGTGTATGGGTGTGTGTTTTCCACATAGATGGTAAAAACACAAGATCATGTTCATATGTCACATTCCAGATCCGCTTTGCAAATCGAAATGGAGAAAAACACACTTTGTTAGCGTTGAAGGAGAAAAAAGGACCGTTCCCCTCAGAAATTGCATGAAGTGAAATTCATATTACATCAAACATTGAAATAGCAAGATAATATATCAGCAGTGGTGGCTTTGATACGGCAAATGATGTGTAAATACAGCCCACAGATAAATAAAGTGATGTCTTGTGGTATTTGTGTGGCTTTACAGAGCTTAAATGTGACCCACTAACACTAGCAATTGTTGCAGACTAGCTGAACAGGAATTACAACACCCATTCAATTGCTTTATTGCCTAATAAATGGTCCATGCTGGTGTCATTATTTAGAAGATAGGGGCCAATTTAATATGAGTCATGAAGTGTCAAGTAGAGCTGGTAAATGTATTGATATTATCTCAATATCACGATACGAGAGTTATATCCTCTTAGATTTTGGATATTGTAATGTCATTATATGGCAAACACATGCAGGAAGAATAACAGGAAATAGCAACGGTTCCCTTTTTAAAACAGTAATACGCAAAAAGCAAAATGGGAGTCCTCCAGGAGGATCATTATTTCTTAGCTTTTCATGACAAGTCCAGATCTTTCTGTCTGGTCTTGTGGATTATGTTATGAAGCTTTTAAAGCTGTGTAAGGAAACTGCATTTGTTGAAAAAAGGGAAGTCAAATGTGGCCAACATCCTAAACAAGCAAGACATTTTTAATTACAATCCTGGGACATAAGTCTTCTCTGGGTAGTCTTCAATCTATCATCAATGCAATACAATTTCCAACACCTTTTTTGTGATGCTAACCGGGTCAAATTGCTCTGATACACACATACACACTGTTAACACACACACAAAAATGCTTCTCCAAACAAAAACGCACATTTATAATAAAGAAGAACCTGGAATTCCTATTTTTTACAGTGGTAAGAAAATAGCCACAGTATGCCGGGTCACTGATGTGGTAGAATATACACTTCCAAGAAAAATAAAAACAATTGCCTAGCATAAAAAAAGCCTGCCCCATAACATTGATTTACAAGAAAAGTGTTTGCACAACAGTTTTTGTGAGTGTGTGTTTATGTGAAGCCTGGAGACAAGATCTAGGGTGAGGCTTGATATTGCATAAGTTTCAGAAAGGCGAGGTCTTATGACGTTAGCAGGTGAAACCTGTTTTCAGTTTGTGGCAGGAAATGATGCTGGTCCTGGTGTGTGTCTGTGGGAGTGTGTGTGTCTCTGTGTGTGTAGTAAGAAAACAATTGTTTTAACATCATGCTTGCTTGTGTGCTATACAGCTAAACAGTTGTTTTTTGCTGTGTTTAAAGATATACAGAACCTGGAACAAAACATGTGATTTGGTATGAACCTTAGCTCTTGAAAAGTGTCACTTCCTGTTAACGGTTTGAAATGTGTGTTTTGACTGGCAGTTAAAGTAGTGGCTGGGACCATGTTATATAATGGATTCTGAGTCACTACCTTGGTAAAATGACAGACAACACACATAGGCCCATGCTGTGTGAGTGAGTAAAGTCTAGACTAAAAGAGGTATAGAGATGAAAACACACACACTAGTTTGGTGAGTCAGTGAGGAATGTGTGCTATGCGGGTTTGAGCAGAGCCCAGCGTGAGGACAGCCGCTGGGACCCTTCATGCTGGTGCTTGACAAGCTCAAAGGAATGCACTATTTCTCAGAACTGTCAGCGAAAGGTTGATCTTGAACTAACTTATCTGATTTTGTGGAGACAAATAGCATTCAAATGCAGCAGGTAGTGCTGAGAAACAGCCATGTGTTACTGTACTCACAATCGTTTTGGCATTCCAACAATATCCAGTGATTACTGTTTTTATTACACATGTGGTGGAGGTAACACCCAGACCCTTTAACTAAACACCAATACAATAATGTAATATGACTCTATTACAAGTAAGAACTGCGTTAAAAACTACTATATATGTAAAAGTACAGATTATCATGGTATCAACTACAAGTAGAAATCATCTGAAATGTATCTTTGGTAGAACTGTACTGACAATTTATTGACATTCAAAACATGGCAAGATGTGTTTAATCTTAAACAATTTGTCATATTTTGTCACAAGTTTTTAATATATAATATATAAATATAAAAGTTTCTTCAGCTGTAAAATACATTTTGTACAGAAAAAAGCTAAACAGTTCCCTCTGAACTGTAGTGTAGCCTTTTAAATGACAGTATAGTGTAACATAAGGTGGACATTTCACATTACAGAATTGAAAAATAAGTGACTGGTAGGGAATATGTTTGGCAAGATACAACAGTTGTTTCCCTTTCCTAAATGATTGTCCTTGAGAGTCAGTGTTTGTTTCCTCTCTGTTCTAATTTTTCAGCTGGTCAGCTCTGACGATTTTCAACAGTCAACACAGAGATAGATTTAATTGTGCCCAGGGGGGACATCTGTTTCCACAGAATGCGTTATGCGTGCCTCCAGAACAAAGATACATTTACATACAACTAAATAGATTCCTTGTGACAGTGTTGTTTTGGTCCACCATGCTGCCAATTGTGTAACCAAGCAGATCACTCTGTTTTATTATTTTCTTTATTGCAGCTTAAATTGTTTCCATTTTCTAAAAATATCATGTTCCTCCTCCAGGCCAGTGTATTTGTCAATGTAAATATCCAAAAATACATGAGAGTCAAATGGAAAGATGACATTGTCAAATGGAAAGGTTTTCGTAATATGGCCACTCCTCTATTAGTCCTATAGTATTACAAACCCTATGATGTGGAATAAAAGACAGCATTGTGACCACAAGGTTGCTCCCAAAACGGCAATGATGGGAATAAAGTATTTCTCATGATGTCATAAGCACACAAACCCTAGAACTGCATGATTCACAGCGATATGTGGGCGAGTGGGACTGGGTGACTGTGCTGGCCTGGTTACCCAATATAACCCTATGTTCTTCATAGGGAGAGACAATGTGTGTGACGTCTATCCTGTGAGCTTAAATGGCCTGAGACACTTTGTAAAATGTGTTTACCTTATCTTAAATTCTTACAAAATGCTAAATGGGATTTTGGTGTATGTTCTATTGGAAAGACTGTTGAGGAGCATGCGTGGTGATCAGAATCAATTGGGCGGCTGTGGCTCAGTGGATAGAGTGCTGGACTTCGAATCAGGGGGTAGCAAGTTTGAGTCCCACTGCAGTCAGCATGTCGTTGTGCCCTTGGGCAAGACACTTCACCCCAAATTGTTCCTGTCGGGATTGTCCACAGTACTGAATGTATGTAAGTCGCTTTGGATAAAAGCGTCTAATAAAAAAAAAGACATGTAATGTAATTAAAGATTTTTAACAGTTAATTAATTAATGTACTGCGAGTACTACCTGCTAAATAAGTACGTTACTACAGTATACCATACTCTACTTCACCCAACTAAACTACCACTGTTCACTACCGTACTGACAAGTATTACACTATAATAAACAACTTAGTATACTGGTACTATATATTATCCAATTTTACTCTGTACTACACTATACTTTACTTAATTACACTCAATTATTTTAAACTAGATTTCACTAAACAAAACTATACTGTATTCTACTATTTTATATTTTAATGTTTTTAGTTGTTTTATTTACATTTGTAATTAATCCATATTTAATGTGGAGCAGTTTTATATGAACCCATACAAATTGCCAGTGCAATATACTGTAAGAGCGAACAGTACTGAAACCAAACTAGCAAGTATTACTTTAATTCAATATTGACCAACAAAGCAAATGTGATTAAAGCAATTCATACAAAACAGAACACATGTAATGGTTAACTTTTATTTCTATAAACCATAAATGTTTATAAATGGAGGCGTGTGGCGCAGTGGATAGAGCGTTGGTGTTCGGATCAAGGGGTCACAGGTTCAAACCCCACTGCAGTCAGCATGTCATTGTGTCCATGGACACTTCACCCCAAATTGCTCCTGTGGGGATTGCCCACAGTATTGAGTATGTAAGTCGCTTTGGATAAAAGCGTCTAACAAGTGACATGTAATGTAATGTAAATGTGTGTGCCCTGTTCAATGTGTGATGACTTGTTTGCTTTTAATGCCTCTGAGACCATGCGATGAATACCACATCATGAGCTGAAATTTCCTGTTCTCCTCTTCACATTCGGTTCAGAAGAGCTGCAGAACCATCTTAGACTACACATACTGTATATTGTTAAGCACCTTTATTCAGTTTGAGGTCAGTACAAGAGACCAGGAAATCACAGAGAAGTTTCCCTCCCTGATAATACAGTTTGTTTCACACAACTTCAACTTCACTGTTCTTCTTTGATAGTTTGATAATTTGCTGTGTCAACCCACAGTGACACAGACTCACATGATCAGGATGGATACCATAAAAGACTACGGTGACTCATGACCACACTTTCATGATTTGAAACTTCATCACATGCCAGCATAGCTTCTCACTTTGTGTACCAGTTACTGTATGTCTTACAGTACATCTGTCATTACTGCAAAGTGTCATATTTGTACATTTACCGTCCCTCAAGCCGCAAACTCTTTGTTAACCCTCCTATTGTCTTCGTTTCCCCCCCCCCCTTACTTTGGTGTTCACGGGCAAATTTGACCGGTCCTGTTTTAACTGCTATTACATTAACACAAAAACCATTAATCATCACCACATTTCATTTAACACCCTTTCAAACTGTAAATATTGTATCAGACTACTGGTATACATGAAAAACTGCAGTAAATATACAAAGAACAGACACTGAACACGTATTGCGTGTGCCAGGTGTGATCCATGTGGGGGGATGGGCACATAAGAGCGGGAAATCGAGGGAAAGTTCCACATGCACACACAGGTTACCAAATAAGGTGTGATAGTGACCAAAACCGGAAGCTGCGCTAGCCTCTGGTGGCTACCATTAGTAGCTCATTTTGATTCTCCGTTTTTTGCATAAAAATGGAATTATGGATTATCAATAATTTGTTCAAAGTGACAGACACATTGGATTAACCTATGGATTAACCTTCAGCTATGTTGTTTCTCGTTTTAATGCCATTGAACACAACTTTTGATCAGAATAACAGCTAGCATATCTCAGTTTTTTGCTACCTAAAGCTACGTCGTGTGTTGTCTGTATTTGCTTCCCCTGTCACGAGTTCTGATCGCTCAGTGAGGATCCTTATATTTCTATAATCTGTGGAATCTCAGGATGTTATCTAAGCTTGTTTGTGCAGATCCAATAAGTATATCGATCGGTATAGCTAGAGTTCTGTGCTAACGGCCTTAAGATTTGTTTGCCCGTGGCTAATTCAGAGGCTCAGCGTTAGCTTTGAGGTTTAAAAAAAAAAGAAAAAAAAAAAGGATCAGTTAGCTGAGTTTCTTCCCGTTACATAGATATGAAACATTCATAGTTTATTAAATCTTAATAAGCCCTCAGACACTTTTGCTTGCAGATGTTGTGATTTCGGCCCCTTCGGCGGGTCCGTGGGGCTTAAGAGAGTAAAGGGAAACATTTGAGCTGAAACAAAAACACATTTAGTACACCACTTTAGGTCATTGAAAGAGCACATGCAACCTCTCATCTACAGTATATGAGTAAAAGAGGAGGTTACAGATGGTGGCTGCTACAGTTGTTGTATATCTTATGTTATTTGGAATATTTATAATTCAATCATCAATTCACGCAAAGCAACGTTTTCTTAAAGTGACCATATGTAGAGTTTGCCACTTGTTTTTGCTCTTTTACTGCATTTACTGCATTATTACGAACTAAAGACGCCTTTTCTTAATTCAATACAATCATAGGTTTTGTTGAAACTGAGTACTTGGTACTTGGTATGAACATTGGCTTAGAATCATTATTATTAGCAAACTTAAGCTAAACATCAGTCAGTTTGATGACTATGACTCAGCTATATTTGTGCTACTGTCACACGTTTTTCATTTGATCAATGCTCACTTGCAGCCACATTGATTGTTGTTAATGAAAGTAGCATAGTCTCTTTAAAGATTAAACAGTGAGTCATAAAATGGACAATATGGATAAGCTGAATGTTTTTTAAATAACAGATACACAGACTACTCTAATAATTACATTCTTTGTACAATTGTTTGGCCAATACAGTATTTTGCTGTATTGGATTTTGACCTAAAAAATGAAGCCTTCCAGTTCCTGGGTCAGAGAAACTCCATGTGCCACGTCAGGGGGAGTATGTGTATTGGGGAGGAAGGAGCTGCTGACATGCAGCTGTTTTCCAAGGAAATGTAGTCATACGTATACATGTCAAATGTTTGGCATCATTACACTTCAATATGCATTCAACACAAACAGCAGTTGCAACCTTGTTGTGCCTTTTATATTACTAAGACAAAAGGTTCAATATTCGTCTAATTAAATAATGCAACTGAATTGTTGGTTGAAAAAGGCTAATTCAAAAATCTGGAATTACAGAAGATCTCAAACCATGTTGGGAAGTACCTAATACATAAGAAACACTCAACTTTTGAGCAAAGATTCATCTCCAAACCTCTCAACTACTACACATATTATGGCAATTTATATAACCTTCACCCTAGCAGATCCAAGTGAAACCTAGTGACCTGAACTTGTTTTTGTTAGCTCCCTTTTACAAGACATTTGAATCTGAATCTCACCTGACAGGGCAGACTTGGCTTTAGTTAATACACACCCTGCTGGGTGTGTGTGTCAGCAGGCCATCTGGTAGAAGGGCAGAGAAGAGGCACATTCACTTGGCTTACAATCAAAACACCTTAAGGTGTTCCAAGCGGAAATAAAGTAGCCTGTGTGTTGTTTGTGTACATGCATGGATCGTGAATCACATGTGTACACTGATGAGATCACCTGACTCAGTCCCACATGACTAGACAGAGATGGAAAAGCTGACAGGACAGCTTTTATTACTTGAACCTCTACAGATTAGCACTAATGTTGAGTCCTAATGACCCTATGTGATCTTGATGCAAGAGAGCTGTTTTTCCACAATGGAAACAATGAATGGGCTCATTTAGCAACTTTACAATTACTGTAAGCCTGTGTTGTTATCTGACGTTCGAATAAGGTTTGGTCCTATTTAGTTATTCGTTTTATAGAAGTGTAAATTGGTAAATACTCATTTGAAGATTCTTTGTGACTGACCATGACGTTTTTTTCCTATTTCTAAATAAAGCGATTTTCAGTTCAGTACGTTGTTAATCCAAACTGTTTGGTGTAGTTCAGCAAAAAGAACTAAGCAAGTTTAACAATATGAATCACTCAGTAAACAACCATCTGTGAAAGGAGATGCAAGCAATGTATTGGTTTAATGGAAACCAACTGTATCACTTTGCTCTCAGTCACCAGAGATGGGAACTCAACTTCTCAAAGCTCCTAGTTTGGTCTGGACTATCGTAAATCTTCTAGTTGATTTACTCTGAAGATCCAGAGGTATAGATTCGTTTTTTCCATAAACTGTAGAAAACATGGACATAGTATGGCGTTGTTGTCGATCCGGGTGAAAAAGCAGAGCATCAAGCAGCTTGCATCTAAGGCGTCACCCACCTGTCAGCCAAAGCGGCAACACCCCAAATAATGTTTAACTTTTCCCGTTTGTATAAAGAAAACAGTTCAGTTGTTTCAAAATTCACCACCGTACAGTTGCCATTAATAGAGAAAATATCTCTGTTTCAAAAGTAACCAGTTTATGTTAAGCACATGTTTAGTTCAGGTGTGAAGTTAGTAATTATAACATGGGGGTCTATGAAGATTGATTATCTTTTTGAGTCAGCTCTAAGTGACCATTGAATAAACTGCAGTCTTTGTTCCGCATAGGTTTGGTCCACATGTGTATGTGCACAAAGACTATCGAAGGCGTTTCAGTGCCCCAAAACCACGTGGGGAGATGGGTCAATAACTCAGGGGAGGCTGTGTTTGTTTCCTGTTTTAAATCAACAGTCATTATGTTTGTCATTGTTCCTGAACTTTTCACATCATGTTTATTGTTGTCACCATGACAAAGAAGCTCCTCTAACTTTTACTTATTGTTAAGCAGGACTAAGTTGTACTTAACAAATGTACAAGTTGTCATGAGCATCAATATCAATATTTGCAATGCTAAGACACAT
The DNA here is from genome assembly GCA_943591055.1 of Gobionotothen gibberifrons. Taxonomy (NCBI): domain Eukaryota; kingdom Metazoa; phylum Chordata; class Actinopteri; order Perciformes; family Nototheniidae; genus Gobionotothen; species Gobionotothen gibberifrons. Next base: position 4,246,200 of record CALSBZ010000003.1, on the reverse strand, counting down.
CAATGAAGGCACAGTGATCAATGTTGTTGTTATGCAATGATGTTGTCTCTGAAACTGTTTTTAGTACTGATGTTTTATTCACAAACCACTCAGTCATGCCAATGGTATGCTGTTACTCTGCATTTTACAATTCTATTAGATTGTTACATCGAATGTTTATCAAAACAAGGGTGGATAGCCATTAGTATCAGTGAGAGTAAACCAATAAACAAAACCTGTGTATTCAATATGTCTTTCACTGCTTTAAAAGTTGAGCCACGTGCTCAAGTTATGGGATCAGACTTTGGCCTTTCACATGTGTTCAGTACACAAACCATGCTAATGAAAATGTGTCAAGCAGAAGATTCCGCTTTAAATGTATTTATTATACATACTGTATATAAAACCAACTGTCCATCAAAAGCGTGTGTCAGTCTACTGTTTTTGCAAAGCAGAGTCAATCAAATTACAGAACTGTTGTAGTGGAAGCATTTTTAAAGGTTAACTTCCTGTTGGTTATGTTCATTTTTAGCTGCTGGTCTGGGTCATGCGTGTGTGTGTGGGTGGGTGGGTTGGAGCGTGTGTGTGTGTGTGGGGGGGGGTTGTGTGAGTATATGTTGTGTAGACGGAAACCACGAAGAAAGTAACTATTGCAATGTTTTGTGTGTGTGTGTGTGTGTGTGTGTGTGTGTGTGTGTGTGTGTGTGTTTGGGTGTGTGTGTGTGTGTGTGTGTGTGTGTGTGTGTGTGTGTGTGTGTGTGTGGATCTAACAATGATAAAGCTGAGCACGTGCTTGCTCAGTCACAGTGAAAAGCTAATCTTTGAAACAGGATTTTTATCCTGCTCAATAACAACGTGAGTCGCCTTTGATTAAGGAAGTAATTAACTGCAGGTGACCCTCGAACATTTTATAGCAATAACAAAGGTTATCATGTATCAGGTGTGGATTTTCGTGACTTCAACTATGTTAAGGAGCACATGTTATGTTGATTATGGAAAACTAATTTCTCAACAGTGATCCATTATAGTGTTTTGCATGTTTATGTTGCATTTTTTTGATGTCTTTAGTGTCAAAGGTTCTTCTTGTGAAATTGCATTTATAAGAAGACAAATAACTCCACAAGGACAAATAAAGTACTGTCTGTGTAATTCCTGTTAGCACTATGACTCACTGAGGTTAATTATTTGTTTAGAAAAAAAGAATGAGTCAGAATCTGCGGTTGCACTTAATTTAAAGGGATGGTGGTCCATTTAGCACGTAACACTTTTGGCTACATCCCAATGAGAGCTAAAACAACACTATGAGAGAGGAGCGATGTTAGAAACACCAAGAAGTAAGATCAGGGCTGTGGTTTCATTTGAGATGTGGGACCAGTATGGAATTAATCAACCCGATCTCACCAGAATGCGTACAAATGACACGACATTACACGTCGTGCAATAGATACGCAGAACACTGATATTGCACCTCAAACATTGAAACAAAGAGCTCTGTGGCTTCAGGCTTGATCGCCGTTCCAATGACAGTTTTAATGTTTGCGGTGCAATAAACGACACAGCAGCTTATTGGGTTATGGTTAGGGTTAGGGTTAAATAAATGGCAAAGATATGTAGAAAATAAACGCATTTAAGATACGTCCATAACAAACGTAACGTGGGCGTATCATATGCACGCAAAAACGGACTTCTGCGTATCTATTGCACGACTTTTCAAAGACGTGTCATTTGTACGCATTCTGGTGAGATCGGGCTGAATTAATACAACAATGAGTCAACAAAAATTGTAACTCATTACAGATATAATAAGACCCTTTTTTTTTGTCAGAGGAAGTGCAGCTTCCAAAAAGGAACTGTAAGGGACAAACAGACTCATCTTGTTAAAACAGTAAAGGGAACAGTGTGTGTTTTTTATAGTCCACATTGTGCAAAGGTAACAACTACCTCTTTTTATGACGTTTTATTCATCCTAATTTTTCCATCCCCTTTGTGTAAAGGTCAAAAAACTTAAATCAGATGTTTTTTTTTAGCATTATTATGATTCAGCAAAAAAGTAGTGGTTAAGGTTGAGGACTTTTATAACATGTTTCCTCTCCATGACCTTACAGACACAGTCATGCTTTCTTTTTAAGTCTCATGTGGTTATGGCTGTGTGCTTTTTTATGTCAGCTGATTCACCATGCATATACTGTATGTTTGTTTTTGATTTATTGTGTTTATAAATATAGTTTTTGATCACTTGACCGTATAATAGTGTACATGTTTTATACGTATGTAAGCTGGTAGTGTGAAGGTGTGTGTATCTCTATATTGTTTTATGTGTAAACAGTATAGTCTGTTCTTCTGTTTTATAACACAGGGTGAGTATGTGCTGTACATTTGAGCTGACATCAGAGTGTCTCCACTGCTCAGTGTGTATGTGTGTGTGAAGGCTCATGAGTGGGTGAAGTTCACAGGTTTATTGTTTTATTCCACCTATTAAGTGCTTTATTGTCCCAAACGTCAGAGAGGTGTCTGACAGTGTCTGAATCACCTGAAATCATGACAATGAATCTGAAGAGTGTATGAAGATGGTGTTCAAAGTGTTTTAACCGACATGTAATATTATAGGATATTAGGTCAACAGAAATCTAACAAAATCAAAACCCAAAACTTAGTTTATAGCATTGGGTTTAAATAATCTACTATATTTAGCAGCAAGTGAAATCATTAGAATTACTGTAAAAGGAATATACAATTTTTCTTACACCATGAGAAAGTGTTTTTGTATTGATGATAACTGCAATTTAATTATATCCCTTAAGCAGTGATGGCTTTTGATTATTTACAAGGATGGAGCAACAATTATACCATATTTTAAAACCCACAAAATAATATATATGAAGCACTCTAAGGCCTGTGATGCTGTTAAACTCCATCTTTACAAGGCACAGGCAGCCCCCTGGACAGCCATTTCATAATAACCATTAGACAGAGTGACAGAAAGGCTCATATTTAAAATAAAGTGTAAAGTTTGAATGCTGTCAATACTTTGTAGATGTCTCTTTAGCTCTTCCTATGTGGTTTAGGATGTCAAACTGAAAGCATACAGTCATCTTTGTAGTAAGACTTTGAACAGTACAGACACTGTGGGACTTGATTGTTTCACTCTGTCTCATATTCACAGCCATCTGTTTGCCGCACATGTTTCATTACACGTGTAAAGACTGACTCAACTCAGTGCCTGTACAGGAAATCATAGTTTGAATTACAGCACGTGTTACGTATTCTGTCCTTAACTCTATTTGTTGCCTTGTTTTAGCTTTCAAATGTATGCTTTTTTACCTGCAGCAAAACAAAAAAACCATCTGTTTTTCATTTGTTAAGGGGAGATTCTTCATTGTGCTGTAGCGCCACAAATCTCCTGCCGATTAAAGAGGAATGTAATATTGAGAAAGCTTGGAGAATTGAGGTTTTTGTGGGTAATCAATAACCTGTGTCTTATTTCTACCAAATGTTATTTCACCATGGTAGTAAAGTGGATTATACATTACATATTTGCAATAAACTGTTGTCCAGAGAGAATACATTAGATGAAGTCCTGTTCTCAATCTGCTCAGTTAAACAACAGCAAACACTTGGTTGGTGATGAAAGATGACTATTTATATTACGTGGAAAGCAAGAAAGAAAACTCAATCACCCACAAACACCAGCACACAGTGTTGTGATTAAGGCAGCTGCGAAGTGGAGCATAAATGTACTGCTTTTACCGACTGCATAGGGTTTCACATAGGGAAGATATCCACTCACATACAGAATACAGTTATAAATAAAGGAGTAATACTGTCATTGTTTTCTTTTTTAAATGCTATTTTAATCGAGATAAAACCCCAAACAACCCTCGGTTAGACGTTTTATCACCCACACTGAAAAAGCCTGTGGTTTGACAGGAGCAGCCACGTGTGACTCTACAGTTGTGTGAGGGAGTTGTAGGTGGTTTTCCATGGAAAGAAAATAAAGACCCTGACCCTGAGGAAGACGTGAGCCCTTCCTTTCCATTAACCCTTTCCACTCTAACTCTTCATGTCAACCAAGAACAATCATAACGCGTGACCTGACAGACAGGAACATGTGTGATGTAGCTGTTGTCGTGGGAGGCTTGTTAGGTGTTTCTAAAAGGGAAGAGCTGTTGGACCGCAGGACATGCAAAACAGATATCACGCCATAGCACAAAAACACATCACAGTATTCTCCTCTCCTGTCTATGTTAAACAAAATAGGGTGATTGTAGTGAGAAACAGACAGTTGATTAATGGAAAAATATTTGTCTCGTCTGAATCCTGGTTGCATCACTACGACAGACTTATGATATGATGTTAACAACATGAGGTGTGGGACCCCTCAGGCATGGTTACAGCTGCAAAGGCCCGTCGTGGAGGAATAATAGACTAGGGGCCCCTGACTAGACTTTGCCTTATTGCCAGAGCAAACTAAAGAAAAGGTTCATCATGTTGTGAATGATGCTTGTTTGCTTTTTTATCCAGAGTTAGATTAGACAATCAATACCAGCTCATGTTTGTAACTTTACGAAGGTAGCGATAGTACAAGAGGGGAAACATCAAACAAACTACAGTTGTCATGTCCTTATTTCTTAGTTGAAGTCCTTTCCCTTTTCACACAGATGGTACAACACCAGGAATTTAATTATCACAACCACATAGTGCTTATTTGTCATGTTCACACTTCTGTTTTTATATGGATTTATAATCTTTGTCTCATGTATTTGTGCTAGCTGATTTAGCCAGAGCTGGCTTTAGCTTCATATTTAGCTCATGTTTAGCATAAAGCTTGCAAGTCGTGTCAGTCTTCTTATCTAAGAAAATAAGCAAATGTTCTTTTAATGTTGACCTTGTCCGGTAAATATGTCGGCTGGCAGACAGTTTTATCTGTCCATCACCAATAGTACCGCTAGGGCAAAGACCCGTCCTTTAATAGTCTAAATGTTATCCAGGAAAGGTTCAAGGGAGGTAAAATAGAGTCAATGACCTGCCACCACAATCCTCTGATATCTGTCTATGAAACGCCCTTGAAAAAAGGGTCCACCTATCAACTGCACACATGTCTGCATGGTCAGCTTTAACACCTGGATGTTAGCGAGCCCTTGTGGAGTCGCTGCAACAACATGCAGCCGTTGCTATCAGGGCTGAGGGTGAAGCAATAAGGTGCTAAACAGGAGTGACTATTTCTTTGCTTGTTGGTACAGAGAGACTGTGAGAAAAGGGCGTAGGAGCCGACGTGTGATTATGTATAGTACATAATGTACCAAGCAGGCTTTTGATTTGATTTGAATAGCATTCTTTCCCCCCACTGGAACCTTCCTCTCCTACGTACCAAGGGGCCTCACTTCCTCTTCTGAAAGCCTTTCCATTTCCTCTCTGTCTGAGGCGCAGCTCTACTTTAAAAGCAAAACAAGAGACTCGGCTCTACCAAGAAAATGTTTCAGGCAGTGGTTATATTGTATAACAGTATTCAGAGGAATTGTGTTGGCCTTTGAGTAGTAAAAATGCCCACACTTCATCTAAGTGCTACAGCATTGTAAACACAATATTTAAAAAAAAAATGTCAGTATGCCTATAAGCTGCCAAAATAAGGTGCGATTGACCTTTTTGTGGCAGGCACACATGGTTGTTAAAAGACTGAAATGTCACTGGGACTCTCAAGAAGGCCACAATACATAATACGATGTCAGGCTTCACGCAAACTGAATCAATCAGAACAAAGAGATGAGGATTGCATTTTTATTTAGGGAATATTTGTTTTAATTGGTTTACAGGGAGTGAAGTTTACACCCTGACCCATGTCCCCATTTGAACTATGATAATCTCTCACACCAGACTTGACTGTGCAGCCTTGGCATTTTGGGACAACACATGAATAAGATGAGGCCCTTGTCATAGCAGATACAGAACAAAAACAACAACATCTGATTAAGTGTGGTAAAATATGACATGGAAAAATAATACATAACTTGAGGAGCAGATTTCTAAAGCAGAAGTACAACCTCTGACATTTGTACCATACAAGAACATTTTCCTATAAGTCTGCTTCTTCTCTCTCTGTCTGCCTTCCAACTGGCTGAACATGTTTATTTAATCTTCATGTATGTCTTCTCCAAGAACAAAGGCTGCTCACTTCTATCACAATTACTGATATTGCTGCTTTATACAATATGACAAAAAACAAAGAACATTAAAAGTTATATTAAACAATGCACATGAATCAAAAGCCACCGATTTCTTCTAGATGGTTTAAACACTGTTTGTTTTCCAGTAATGTGGGTCATTATGAGCTTCCCCACCAAACCACATGCATAGCTTTCATGTTGTGGAAAGGCATGTACTTACTTTTCATTTTGAAGCTGTCATTTTTCTGTTAAAGTCTGTTGACTAATGAGGTGCTGCCACCTGCTGCTTAAAGTCAGTAGAACAGACTCAGAGTCAGTTTCAGATATACTGGCTTCACATTTATCAGATAAATCCTGTAGGTCCTTGTATTTAGAAATAAACAAGTGGACGTTTCATTAATTATTTTTCATTTCTAAATAATGAGGTTTTTCTCTGTTATTAGCCCAACTTGATAACTTGAAAGAAGACTAAGAGTCCAAATGTCATACGAACCACAAGACAGCAAGAAGCTAGACAGTTGATGGTAATGAATTGAATTCAGTTAAAGTTGTACTGTAAAATAGTGGGAGGAAAAACATTTCCCTGTGCTGCACTTTGGATTGTAGCATGTTGCGTTAAAGCTGAAGGTCAGTCTGTCTGATCCTGTGTTTGTTTAGGCTCCGTTTTCTAGAACTGTCAAGAAAAACATGTACAGTCAGCCTGTGAACTGCATGATCCCTGCTGGTGGATGTCATTGTGTCCCATAGGATTTTGGTAGTTGGACTTCGGAGCTTCGAGGGTTGACAATATTTGCTCAACTGACAATTTAATTTTAAACTAAATATAATTGTGTTATGGGCGTGTATCCCACTGGCTTTCAGCATGTTGCTAAAACTAATTTAAGTGTAGATGAAACAGATCCCCCAAAATTAGCCAATCATTTCTAAATGTTTCGCAGCTCAGTCACATATGCTGTCAGTAAATGACTAACAACATATTGAGACCATCTGGGCCATTCACATGACAACATACTGGATTGATTTATTACACACAGCATATATCACAGTCTTCAGTACGTACAAAGTTACATTTACCAGTTATTTAAGATATGAAATACATATTCATGAGCTTCAGTTCTTCTTTTCTTCCGGCTTTGAGCAGTGTCCTCATTACACAACTCATCATTATGCCCTGTTCTATTCTCTTCTTAAGTCGGTAAGTCAGCGGACAAAGGTATCATTATTACTCAGGGCCATTTTGGGAAATCAAGCCCTGTTATTCCCTCTGTGACAGAGCCATGTTCAGCGGCAGGGTATTTATACACACACACACACACACACACACACACACACACACA
>CALSBZ010000003.1:4217140-4238623 GCA_943591055.1 Gobionotothen gibberifrons | reverse complement strand
CACACACACACACACACACACACACACACACACACACACGATCAAAGACTTTTAAAAGACGTGTTATACATCATGCTGACACCCTCTGATATCCAGGAATACCCACAGTGTGATACCATAACAGTTACTGTAAACTGATTGTAGTGTGCGGGTCAGAGGAACCAAAACAAAAAAAAACACACACACACACACACAGGATAATGGTGTATGAAAAAAAGTCAGTCAGCAGCCAGGTAATAACCACTGGGACAAATGTGGTTGCAGGTCCACAACAACACAATGATAACACAAGTTCGAATACACAATTTACTGTAAGGCATTTTCTAATCACTTTTACTGTACTGTATTCTCACATGCTCACAATCCATCATTGTAAACGAACAGCTGCCAGTTGTAATTTACAAAGGTTGAATTCTGACACAATAGTGAAACAAACAGTCTTTTAACTTCTTCATCTCTTCTCTCCGCTTCATTTCTTTCTTGTGTGAAAAATAAAAGCATCAGCTTACAACACACACTCTCTGTTGTTATGTAAATATGTGTTTGTGCCAACAAGTACAAAACAAAATAAGTAAGATTCAAGTTGCACACAAAGAAAACATGTTGGGACTTTTCTGTGCATTAGGAAAACAAGACCAGGTATGGAATATAGTATACAGCCATAGCAACTCTGTGAAGCTCAGTTATAGCGGTGCCTCGGGTTAAATGGGAATGTTAATCAACAACAAATTACATGATGTTGTTGAACAAGTGTCATGTTGATATTTTTTACTATCTTGGTTTAGTGTAAAAATGCTTACAATAGCTAATCATCACTAACACCAGTAGGCAATTGTAGAGGGGATGCCACCCCCCCTTGTTAGTGCAATGACCAAATTGCATCTCCATTGTTAACCTGCCATATCTGCCAGACCCATAATACATTTTTTGGGGGAAAAATACCCATTATCAAATCATCATTTTCCTGACGACCTGCAGTAACTCTCCTCATGGAGCCCCTATTGAAGACACGGGTCGTACAATAAAGTCAAATGATCACCAACGTTTTGACAATTCCCCCTGAGGGGCTATAAAGGTCAAACTCTGTAGCAAATATAATGGCAATCCATCTCATACCTATATTTCAAAATCAACAGACCCACTGACAGACTGACATTTCCATCCCTTGGGCCATGTCGCTGGTGTAACTACACCTATTCTTCACAATACATTGTCACCGAGACCTTTTATTATTATTTACTAGGTTTACACACACACACACCATACATACATACATACAACATTACATGTACAACATTCAACTACTCTTCTACTCTGGGGAAATGGGTTTCCATAAGATAAGGGAATCTTCCTTTGAAAAAAAATACATTGGGCACATTTATAAATCATAAATTGTCACGACTTAATACAATTATCACTTATTGAGCACTCAGTAGTGATATCCAGCGTCACTCTAATACAGAATCCCAGTGGTTGGAGAGAACACAATAAATCTGTATAAGCTCTCAAAGGCAAAACAAACTTTGAAAAAGTAATTTTCATACAGCAGGGCACACTGATGCCCAGATAATCATTTATTTTACCTTCAATGTAATGCTCAATTTTGTAATTATTTAGTCATAAAAATAAGTAAAGATGTTTTTTTGTTATTAGTTATTTTTTGTTATTAGTTATTTATGTATGTCATTTAGAAGTGGGGAAATACAGGAAAGCAAATGACTGCCTGAACAAACACGACTGGGCATAAGGGGAGCCTGAGAGTTCGTGTTTGTATTTGCAATTAGCTCCCCCACATCAAGGTTTGAAAAGGCAAATGTGTTTCCCTCCATTGGGGAACTGAATCATTGCCACAACACGCACGTCTATGTTTTGACCTTCTTAGTAAAACTGAAATTCTTCAGGCGGTTCTGCAGGTGTTTATGTGCATGTGTCTCTGTGGGCGTTCACTTTTCAATCTTATATTCTGCCCACTCGCTTGGCCTTGCTAGTGCCTCTCCAAGACTTTGAATGTTAGTGATGTGTGTTTATACGCTGAGGGGAAGAGAAAGGTGTCTCAACTCCACCATTTTCTGAGTACCACCCTTTTCTGAACAAATACACAAACACACTCATGCAGATCTGAGAACGCATGAATCAGACCTGAGAGATGCTCTTGCATAACCTCCTCACCACACGTTCACAGTTGAACCATTACACAACTTCACAAGTGTCCTCTGTAAACATCCAGGAGCCTACTGGAAAATTCCCCACAGATGATTTTATCTGACAGCCAGGCAGCACAGGGCAAGAATGTATACATGTAGGTGGGAAAAGCGAAAAGGAACGACCGATATCAAAGGTTGTGAACTTTTTGGACCAAACATACATATAGCATAGGTGTCGACCTGATAAATGAACGAGGCACTTCATAAAGTCTCATGGGACTCAGTGGTGGGTGGATTCTTAAATTCGCATTTACTGTAATGACTTTCCAAACAGTACAATATGTACCAAACTAAAAAAGGGCAGTTAAATGTATAAAACATGAAAAGTATTGATCTTTTACTCATTTTTAAGGCTATACCAGTAGCCTGAGGCCCATGATGTATTATTTAGAATAAGCTTGGGCAGCTAAAAACATCCCAGAGCTTTGGATTTTATATTATGAAGTGTATAATTTGATGATTTTTAACTTACTGATTATGGTTCTATTGAGATCTGTCTGTGCTCGGAAAGTCCTGACACAGACTTTGATGTTCCACAAACAACAATCCTCAACAAGTTCCACTTCACTGCAACCCAAATGAATTACTTGCTATTTATCTGGAAAATAATCACAACACTCATCCATGTGATGGGATCAAAGCGGGATCATGCTCAAAGTATCTCAGCCCTCTTATCTGAACCTCTTAACATATTTTTGACAATAAATGAAAACATTTGCTCTGCCAGCGAACACTTTGTTCGTTGAGGCAAATGTATTGTATTGTCTATCAGACTCTTTGTTCCAGACGCATCCTCGCCTTAATGGTTGACTTCACATAACAGAATAATTCTCTGGAGAATTTGGACTTATGTGGCAGCACACCCTATCATAAATAATGAAATGCATCAGGAGAAGCCAGATGCTTTACTGGTTTGTCGGCACAGCAGGAAACTGTGGGAAAAGGTCAGGGATTGAGTGTCTGGAGTTTAGAGTATTCAGCCGATCAACAAGACAAACTTATACCCAATTAGCCTCCGCCTCGACATCTGTATGGTAGAATATATACTGACAAAAGAGGAAGTCTACCGTACAACAATACAAATATTTGCTCTGACAAAGAAGGGAGAACATGCTTTTATTTCAAACTGAAAAGGAGTAATTTCTTTTTTTGTATAAGCTTGCATCTTATTAAGAGATTGCTGAAATGTTCTCTCTCACCACATCCCTTACAGTATCTTCAATTCATGCAACATGGCGCCAAAATTATGTATTTTATTATAAAATATAATACCATCTGCGACGTCAGGGTTGAACTCATATTTCAAGGTTGTTCTGGTTTATTCCTCTTTGGCATGTTTGGAGGTAGATCTTGTAATGAGCCGGAGAGTGGGCAGAATTGAGGTAGTACAACCAATTAGACAAAACACATATTTTTCTTTTCATTATCACTACTGCACTGCACAAAAGAATAACTAAGAATAGATATTTTAGACAGTTACATTAAGCTCTGTTGCTTTTCTATTTTCAGAGGAAAGTATGATTTGCCTAGTTTAATACCCTTATAGTAAAGGTGTTTTCTAGCCAGTACAGAAATTGCTATTTATGGCACCTTGAAACTAACAATCTCAACACAGATGGAGACATATGCATGCATTTTTTTGTGAGGGCAAGTCCTTACAAATCACTTTCAGTGTCTGTGCAGCAGCAATCCCAACTGATGCTTCAGGAAACTGTCTACTCTAGGGCTTTGTTTACCACTATCCTCCCTCACCCTCAACATTTTGAATCAGTAACAGCCTTACATCTCTATCCTTTCTCCCTAGTGAAATGATGCCAGCGTCCACCCTTGAAATCATCCCTGCAGGGTTTTTACTGTTCCATGCTGGGCTTGGGGAGGCCCAAGGGAGAAGGGGCCATAAATGTACTTCCCTTGCTCATTTGGAAAGTGTAACTGGTTGCTCACAGCATCTGCTCAAATCATCACATAATATCTGCCACAAATGTTCTTTAAAGCTAAATGGAAACTTGAAATTGTGAATCTGTAACTGGATAAGTGGACGTTCACTCCTATATGTCACTTTGCATTCATTTTTGTATGTTTATTGTCTCCCTCAAACACTTGATTCTGCGTAGCGGCTTGCTGTTTGCCTTAGTAGATTGGGAAAGTTTCCAGAAATGGCAAACTGATCCCTCTTGGCGTCACCTTTTGACGTGTAAAATCCATCTATGTTTGCTTTCAATCTGAACCGCTTAGCACACATTACCTGAAATCGTTTCATGACCATTCTCCCAGGGCTTACACTGCTTGATCTGTGTGGTAAAATAGCTGTGGGATTCATACATACACAAAGTACTAGTATTGACCTCCCCCTCATCTTTTGAAACATTTGAACATTATGTAGATATTTGGTTTTGGCATCAATTTACCATAATGAGGCAAAATCAAAAAAGGCAGCTATAGAATTACACAGTTCAACAGCAGTGTTTCTTATGTTTTATCCAACAAGGTCTCACAGTCTGCGTACAAATTACATGACTTTGCAAAGGCGTGCAATAGATACGCAGAAGTCCGTTTTTGCGTGCATATGATTCGCTGATATTGCACCTCAAACATTAAAACAAAGAGCTCTGTGGCTTCAGGCTTGATCGCCGTTCCAATGACAGTTTTAATGTTTGCGGTGCAATAAACGACACAGCAGTTTATTGGGTTATGGTTAGGGTTAAATAAATGGCAAAGATATGTAGAAAATAAATGCATTTAAGATGCGTTTATAACAAACGTAAACGTGGGAGAAAATGGCAGAAAAAAAACGTATTTGACATACGTTCATAACAAACGTAACGTGGGAGTATCATATGCACGCAAAAACGGACTTCTGCGTATCTATTGCACGCCTTTGCAAAGTCGTGTCATTTGTACGCAGACTGAAGAGAGTGGACTGGTTTTATCCTATGGTGAACATTGCAGCATTCATTTTAATGAACCGAAAGTTGGAAAGTGCTTTTGTTTTGAAATGGCGCATATAAAGTTGTAGCTGCAACTATAAAGTGCTGAGACTTCTCGTACACATGGGCACGTTGAATGTGGCTTCATTATTTCTGTGCTATGAGTATTAGATGTTTAAATGATCCATGTGTGAATACAAATCCTTTTTGTTACTTACCAGTTATAAATAAGTTCCATTTGTGCCAGCTCCTAGGCAACAGCAGTAGGCTTGGAGCACAGCTCAAAGGGATGCCACTAAGATGGAAATATAAAATGCAGAACATGCTGGTGTGGTTGTCAGTGGAGTGGCTCTACAGCAGCGAGTAAAGCAGCTCAACACAATGTTTTAGTGAAGATGACCCGAAGCCTCTGCCCCACATGTCGTTATCCACTCTTCTTACTTTGTGTCTCTGCATGTCTAGGGAGTAGGTCCATTTCCCCACGTTATCTTCAACTTTATCAGAATCTCAATGTATGTGTATGTCATCAAAGCTCAGAGCATTGTTTTTGTGTTGTGTATAAATCTGCTCCCACGTGTGAGTAAATCCGACTGCACACACTTCATCTTTATGTGTGCACAAATGTGTGTGGGTAGGTGTCCACTCACATCTAAGAGGACTGAGTTTGAAGTTTGTTTAGGTCTGTGTGTTTTTGTGAGCATCCTCATGTTGGTGACGGTGCATGTGTGGGCTAATGTGTCCATGGTTGTATCTCCACGGAGAGCAGGGTATCTCTATTTCAGGTTCTCACGTTGACAAAACAGTAGGCTGCTGAAACACTGTGCTCCCTTCAGCTTGGGTATGTACGTGCATGGTTGCGGATGTCTGTGGGCGTGAAGGATTGTGTGCGTTTTAGAGGAGAGACAGTGATAAAGATTGTGTGTCTCCTCCGAACTTATATGAACTAAGCCTAAAGGGAAATAAAAGCTCTAACAGGGCAAATAGCATTGAATTAAATGGAATAATAATGGATAATAGATGAACTATTATATCGTAATGCAGAGAAATAAAAAGTGTTATAGTGTTGAGAAAAGCTCACTGGTGTAAAATGGCTCACTCGTTCTATCAATCTGCCGAACAATCTACAGACAAGAAGGCAATCTTTGCTCTGGATTGTCCCAGCGGCGCACCTCATATCTCAACTGTGAGATCGAGATTTGTATTATTGCAGGACTTTGGTGATATGAGGAAGGAATCTCAGAGGCTTGTGAGCTCGGTGTTGGGTCTTGGTTGTGTGGAATAAAACAGTACCTTTAATCCATAAACTGCTCATTTAACAAACGTGAAGTGCAGAACAATATTAAAGAATAAATCATGTTTTCCTTTTTGTCCGCATCTCAAAACAATGAATTGACCCCGCAAACAAGCTGCCTGTGTAGCGAAAGCCTGATATAGCATATTGCTTTGTGCCTTATTGCTGTTCTGTTGTTCAAAAACGCTTGAAACACATTAGTGAGCCTCAGAGCACTGGCTGATTTTTCCCTTTATTACTTTACAATAAAGATTGGACACTGCTCATTTTTGAGTTATCCCATACACCATCCTGCTTCTGTAAATACTCACCAGAGCAGTGAATCTGCAGCTGAAACTAGTCCCAAACACATGCATTATTTACTCATGTCTGAGTTAGATTTGCTAGAAAAGATAGTGTCCAGCTGTTAAAAACGAATTACTCTTTGGTAAGATGAAAGTGTCTATCCATGACATACATTTAAAATGAAATACATACAGATGGGTTTGGGCCAGATTGCCACAGGGAAGTGGGATAGTATTGAGAATTGGTTGGAGGATGGTTTTGGTATTTTTAAGTAATTTGGTAGCACTAACCAATACACTGCCAGCCTTCTTTAAACAGCTAATAAGTGTAATACTTAATGCAAGGTGTAGGATGGCTCTATACAGCTTTTACACCTTTAAGAGTTTCCGCACAACCATTAATCTGTATGCACATCAGTCCGCACAAACCGACAAGGCCTCACTCTCTGAAATGTCTTGCTCCCTCCACCCCTACACCGGAGGTAAGCATCATGTGCTTTGAATACTTGAAGTTTTCTTCCTTTTATGCATGATGATGACCAGTTAAAATAATGCTATCTCTCCTAACAATTATTCAGCCCTTTGGTTAATTCAATGTTGTAAAAATTACAATTATAGAGCCAACAGTTCTTCTCCCTCTGGTACAATGCAGCAACTGCAACGTTCAATTATATGCTAATGAAAAAAAGGTCAATTTAACAGCTGAGCTAGCACACTTGATAGTGAAGCACTGAATAGACTGAATTAACTAATCATTTACTACTGTGTTGGAACAAAACCTGGCAGTGGTTATCCACCAAGAATGATACAGTTAAAACTGCAATCTTTCAGCCAAAAAAGACACACATTTTGTTGCAAATAACATTGAACTATAAACCTATAAAGAACCTGTTTTTCATCAGTTTCATCAGTTTGTTATAAGGAGTTTTGAGAATGTAGAAATCAGATGTAAAATTGTATAATCAAGCTAATTTGTTGTTGGTATGCGTTTGTATTCTGCTTTAAGTCATAACTTGGCAGATCACAGCTGTCTCTGTCCCGAAGCCTCATTTTATGTCGATGTCGAGGTTTTTCTTCTCCTCACTTAGAACTGAATGGACAAAATGTAGAATTTATTATTACGATTATGGATCAAACCATGTTTCTGCTCTGACTGCCTGGAATTTTAGTGTCATTCATAAAAGTTGTGCTATTATATCTACCACCTGATCCTGCAGGTTTACGCTCTACATCATCTATCAAACCAAATGAATCCACTGCAAGCAGTCCGCAGGGCTCCAAGCCACGGTATCCCTACTTCAATTTCCTTGTAGACGGCCCATGAAGCACTTTCTTCAGGACCCACAACTCATCCCAAACACTGCAGCCTATCTTGTCTCGAAACTCCTCGAATTCCTTCATGTTAGCTCTGCCCCACACTCCCTCCTCCAGCTCCCTGCGGCTGCTCATACGTCTTTCAAATCCCAGTTGGCACTCATGGCTGTGTGAAGGGATCCGCAGCTCTGTACCTCTGGGCAACGGTTAGACACACAAGTCTGTGCTCTGTATTCTGTCACGATTGGCTGCCTGGCTCCAATTTCGCTGCACCAGGCTGGTCACCGCCACACCCGAAACCCAAATCCTGTGGTATAATAATGTTTCAGCTCGAGTCAGATTAACCGAGTCACTCCACATATTTTGTCATCCTCCACTGAATTTGCACTCCAAAAGTCCTTCTATTTCATTAACTATATTCCTTTTCCTAATGCTAACCTCAGTCCAGTTCCAGATTTCTCTTTAATCACAGGTGTTACACCCTTGAAACGGAAACTCTTTTTTTTGTAAATGTAGTCATCCAAGTCCTTCCAGATAAATCTGGCTGCTTGAGAAAGTTATTGAACTGAAACTTCAGGTGATGCGTGCAATAATCGCTCGCATAAATGAATAGTTCACCCAACAAATGTAGCATTAACCTTCAAGTAACTGACAGTCAGACATCTGGGCCTGCTGTTCACGCGATGAGATCTTCCTTATAACTCATAGAAAGCTATTTCAGCAGACTGTTGCTAGGGCAGCCCGTGGATATAGAGACACCATGCCTTGTATTTGTATTCATTAAAAATGATAACTGTAATGACTGCCACCTGTGTTGTTAGGACTATCAAGGCACTTACATGTAACAATAACTTGTTTACAATAAGAGATGGCAATCAAATTATTAGCATTGAAGAAATAGTCATTAGGCATGTCTGTATAATTTAACAAAACTAACACAGCCTACAAGGAACAGTTTCTAAAATGCTGTAACCTTTCACCCAGATCTTACTGCCCATGTTGTTTCAACAAGTTTTCTCCCTGTCAGTTAAATATTGCAACACATGTTCAGGATGTTGTGCAATGCCCTTCACTTAAAACAGAGGTGGTGCGTCATAAAATGTACAGTTTCTTCCAGTATGAATTGGCCAGCGCTCAATGTACACCTACATTTCTTATCATCGTCATCATGAGATGCCCCAGGCAGAGTACACACTAGAATGAGTGTGAGCTGCTGCTGGAGAATGCATCACGCCCTTTTTGACATTACAGATACAAAACAAACACACAAGTGTGAACTGATGTGTAACAGTTGAATTGTACAATCCTGAATGTATGCTTGGATTAAATCCAGGCATCCAATAGTAGTTTACATATGCCTATAAACTGATGTCTGTTGCTGCTTTTGACTAAAAGATAAACTTTTCATAGTGTGGGTTAGGTTGTTACTGCTAGTAGCAGAACCAAGATATGTCATTTAAAATGTGGTGTGAGGTAATACACTTTAAGAAAATAACAATCACACACAAATACCTCTAAAATGTAATTTTACCGTTTCCATTACGTTTTTGTTTAAAGTGCTGAATATGTCTGCATTATCTGTCAGGGTGTTTTCGTGTGATTTCTGCCCCGGAGCTCAAACCTCACTTCCTCAGTTGTTTGTTAATGTGAAACCTGTCTGCATGATAGAGCCCCTTATCTATGAGCAAATAATAAAACGAACAAATTCATGTGCATCTACTGGGTGTTTACTGTTTGCTATCAATAGCTTTTTTATAGGAAATATGTCAACACAGTCCAGTTGCAACATGGTAGACAAAATGATGTTATATTGCATCATTCCTTTTTTCCAAAAATTGATCCTGGAATTTAATCCGTTTTTTATCTGTAGTCATTATTTTACTATTCATATATATATATATATATATATATATATATATATTATTTTATAGCGAACAGCCATGGCATAGTTGGTTGTTTGTGATCTACAAAGGCAGGATAAAGGAATGGTAATTTTAGACATGTACTGTCTAATGTCTAAAATAAATGGCCGAAAACGTAGAAGTACAATTAAGTTGCAATTTGTAATAAAATGGGAGATTTTTCAATATGATAACTTTTAGTGCATAATTTGATATTTAGTGTTTCTGTAAGGTAAAGTGCGGCTAGTGCTTGATGGGAGTCTTTGATGCTTCATAATCGTTTTTTTTTTTACAACTAGAGCAATACCTGCCTATTATGGGGGTCAGTTGGTGTTTTAGCTTAACTAAATAAGTCATTAAAGGCCCTGTGAAGTGTGCGCCTGTGCATGATCTGTTATGCTAATACATATAGTAATGACCAACATTGAATTTAAATCCGCAGTCGACCTCCGCCTTCGTGGGCGTGGCTTGCGATCTACTGCGTGACGTCACAAGATGGTCGCGGCCGAAGTGTTTACATTCATCACAGTTCATTGTTTCTCTGTTTCAAAGTCGAATTTATCAAAGTTTTTGAGCGAGTATTTTACTGGAAAGTGTGTCGGAGTCGACTGGAAGTGATTGCCAATCGAGAAAACCTGACAATGGAGGCAACAGTGAAGAAAAAGGGAGGAAAAACACACGGGAAGCGATGCATTGCCGCTGGCTGTAGTAATGTCAAGTCTGTCAAAGTGGCGATGTTTCTGTTCCCAAAAGATGAAGGTGAGCCTGGCTGGTGTGTGTGTGTGTGTGTGTGTGTGTGTGTGTGTGTGTGTGTGTGTGTTTGTGTGTGTGTTTGTGGAGACACTGTGATGGATCGTTACGCTATGTGCAGCTCAAGGCATAATATGCTCGAACGGGAGCTGCAATCATGTTGCGCACACTATCGGTGCTGAGTGTGCTGACTTTTCGTACAATGTCCCACTGTCTGGCTACCTGCATAAAGTCAAGTGCTCGGCGCAGTTGTCGGCGAAATGGCGTTCCTGTGTTTTCATTGAAACAGCTCCTTATATCCGTTAGCGCAGCTAGCTAGCACCAGATGCTAACAACAACAACAACACGTAAGGTGTGCCTCGCTCGCGAGTCGCACCACACATACACACACCCTCCCGGTCCTCCCGATGGCCTGCCGGTGAGCGTGGAAGTGTGGTCTGCCACAAGCGGACGGCAGGAGCGGGGCTGTCAGCATCAGCTTGTAGATGGTATTTTAAACTCGATGCGCTCTGAAACTACGGGGCGGCCGAGGACAAAAAATATATTATTATATATATTATTAACGCGTTAACTTGACAGCCCTAATATATATATATATAATATAGTATATAGTATATATATATATAGTTATATTATATAGTTATAATAATAACTAGCTAACCAACTAACCATTCAGTGTTCTGTAGCCAGGCAATGTCTTCCTCATCGTCCATGTCGTCGCCATCATCCTCCCCACTTGACGTCCCTGACGGCTCAAATCTGTAGGGTTCAATGATGTCCTGCGCTTCCTCATCGTCACTTCCATCTTCTGTGCCACTTTCCTCATCTATCCTGTCCGAAAAGCTGTCAAAATCACTCATTTCTCTCGCACATCACTTTCCGAAGTCTCCGCCATGTTTACAATCACAACTGGGCCCATCTTGTGACGTCACAGCCGCTATCGTCTGCAACTTCAGGTAGGCTCAGACGGCCGTTCACGGGATGAAAAACTCTCGTCCCTCGCACTTCCTAAAAAATTATTTTAGCCATGAACAGGCACAATGATATTTAAGAAATGAAACTGCCATTTCATTTTGCCGCAAAAAAATGCACTTCACAGGCACTTTAAGGTTTTTGGACACGCCCTGCAGATTGTTAATTATTTCCTATGCAGTGATTTAACTTTGTACAAGACTTTAAAGACTGGAGCAAACAAAGAAAACACTCCTTTTAATGTGAAAGTGAATGAATGTTTGTTGTTGATGTTGAATTGTTTTTTTTAACTACAGGAAAAGATATAAGACAGCTGTGGTTCATGTTCTAAACACTAGATGACAGTAATACATTTCAGAAAATGAAAAAAGGAAGTGAAAGGCAGCTAGCAGAAAAAAAGGGACGGAGGTATGTGGGAGGAAAGAGGGGAGAAAGGGGGTGAGGCAGAAGGATAAGTTACACAGGGGGACAAAAGACGGATGGGAGGGAGAGGACTGAGAAGGAGCGGGAGAAACGGAAAATAAAAACAAGTTTAATAGATGGGGAAGTGTGTTAAAAGCAAAGAAATGGAACAAGTAAAAAGTGCGTCAGAGATGGAAAAAGGAGTGGGTGGGAGACGACTATCTGCGTGGGATGTAAGAGAAAGAAGATAAAGAATTTGAGCGGGGGGAAATTGAGTAGACAAGGAGAAAGATTGGGAGAAAAATGGATGTCGACATGAGACAAGAGGGGATCTAGATAGCGAGGGCAGAGATGGAAGAGATCTCAGATACGCTAATATTTTAAGTCAGATTCTGGGTGTCCTGCTGTCATCAAAGAAACAATTTAACTTCAATTCTCCACTGTCAGTTTTATCTTATCTCCTGCTCACTGTCCCTTCCTGCCCATCTCTCTGCCACTCCCACTCTTGTACTGTCTCCATTTTCTGTCCCCATCCGTCATCCACACCCACAATAAGGTTTTTTAGGAATCCTTATCATGCTAAAAAGTTGCTCATAAATCTAAGTGACATTTACAGAGTTAAGAATGATAAAACAAGTAAAAGTCTTTATAGCCGGTTGTAAAGTACAAAGCATCTGCAAAGACATCTGCAGCCTTTGATGCCACACTGTAACACCAGAGCTCTGAAGTGGCAGCAACTGGAGCGGACACTTGGGCACTTTGTCAATCCTTTAACACAGAATGACATGTGATGCAGCGCCAGGGGGTGTGTCCAGTCGCAGATGGTTGAGCCTTGATGCAATAAAACTGGACAACGCCTGGAAGATGTGCAGGATGCAATGACATGAATCAAATTTGTATTGTTTGAGGGTCTACTTGCAATATGCTCTCTGTTCCACTTTATTAAGGGGAATGAAGCAGCAAAACACATCTGACAAACAATTAGTGTCCCTTCTGCTTATCAGATTTCAATAGAGGCAGATACAGTATCTCTATGCATTATATGGGTAGATATGCCTTTTTCACTGTGTTTTAGTTGAGATTAAGTCAAGTCTGTCTGTGCAATATGAAGCAGGCTAAGTGCAGGAAATTAGCACAGGGAAAAAGCCAGCTCTGTCCTACATTTATACAAATCCATCTTGTCCCTTAAGCTGAGAAGTGTACTTTTTCTTTAATTCCTTCAAAAGTCCATACATTTCTATTTGTCCCTTTAACTTCCTGGTAAGTCCTGTTATCACCATGTGGTTCAAAATAATGGACAAGCCATAGTGAACAGTAACTTCTCCAGGCAAATAAATAGTCCAGCACGTGACTTATTCGAAACACCAGATTTATATCATTTCGGCCTGGCTAGCTGTTTCCCCATGTTTCCACTTTTCCTGCTTAGCTAAGCTGAGCTAAAGTGATGAATATGACAGCTTGATTGTTGTTGTTTTCTAACTTCCTTCAAGAAATGAAAGGCTCATTCCAAGATGTTATAGTTATACTTAAAACAAATCTTTCTCATTATCATCTTTTGGCTACGTACCTCCTTTGGACACTTCACATCCCTTAGGAACGTTTGATACTTGGATTACTTAATTCAAATGGTGTTTTACATGCCCTTAAAATATCCTGTGTACATAAACACTCTTTCAATCCCAAAATGCCATAAGCCAGTCTTATTTTGGCATCCTTTTTTTTCCTCAGGTGATTAACCAATTTGTCATTCCTTTAAAAAATGACATGCTATACTTCTATAAATATAATGAAATGTGTTGTACGTCTGTCTGATCTGGTTTCGTTACAGTGTTTGCTCAAGTAAAAAAAAGCATCTCTCTGATTTGATTTGCTTCCAATCTTGTCAGGAAGTCTCACTGCATGGATGGTTTGAATACTGTGGGGGGTTTCCTGTTCATGCCAATGTTACTTTGACACTCAGGATGAAAATGTGTGTTTAATGACAAAAATGCTCTACTGGAAATCACTACTGGAATCAGGACAAATTGTCCGTTGTTATAGTGGAACCGATGTGCTGGGCTGCTCATCATGGTGATAGTCAGGCATCCGTCCATGTATCATTTCAGCTCTGAAATGGATAATAGGCTGTTTGGGGATGTTATCCGCAAAATGGAACAATTTAGGGTCCAAGCCTCCAAGAGCTTCCAATTTAGAGCTTTAGAAAAGATCATAATTAGTGGTGGAACAATGTGTAAGTACTTCATATTTTACTAAAGTAAAAGTAGTAATACCTCTCTGTTACAAATGTCGTACATTCAATATGTTACATAGCTGAGAGTACAAAAGTGTTATCAAAATGCACCAAAGGTGCAAAAAGCCACATTTATCATTCTGAACAATGGCAAGAGAATTCAGAAGAAATGTATTTAATAATGTTGTGATTTTAAATGCATTAAGGTGTTTATTACTTGTTTCAGCTTGTAAAGAAGTGCTTATTTTTTACTATATATTTCTGGTAGATAATGCATTTTATAATGGGATCAATACATTTAGTTTCTTGAGGTTTTACAATACATGATACATTATCATGTGCTATGGTATACTTGTCATTTTTCTTTGTGCTATTATTCTAAAATCTTAATCGTCAAAGAAACTTCAATATTTTTTTTATGTAGTGATTATACAACCAGTCTCACGGAATTTCGTGTTATAGTCACGACATTTAATCTATTGATTCGTGGTCACCAACACGATTATCCCCTTTTTTTCGTGTCACACAGGACGATTTTAAAAGCAATGTATTTCTACTGGTAATGCGTTTCGTGTCTGCAACACGTCTTTTTCTCCGGTCGGGTCGTGGAAGACCGGAAGCTGTGTGGTTCATAAAAACATGATTTTACTCAATATCAAGCCACGATTATTGCTTTTATTTTAAATCGTATAATTTCGGACTTTTGTTGCCGTCTGTGAGGAAAATAAATGGGGCTCTAAGCCTCAGGATACTGAAATCTGTATTTTTTATATCTTTTTTTCCTTCTAATTTGTTATTCTTTTCAAAATAACACACTGTTATTTACTCACCAATAACACACAATTATCCTTGTTTTTATTTATTGGTTTATTTCCATAATCTCTGGGTTTTTTGGCGACCGTCAGGAACTGAATTTCAAAATAAAAAATTACCGGAAACAGACGTAGGCCTGTAAGGGACATTTCGAGCATTTTCGAGTTTAGGATGGCCGTAGACACTACACTACCCATAATCCCCAGCTATCGTTTAGGACTACAGTCCCCGTGATTAATCTTCAACCTCTGTGATTGGATGTTGGAGTGGCAGTGCGCCAAGGTTACGCCGAGCGTTAAACAGCTGTTTGAAATGGAACAAAACCACGCCAGACTATCCAAAACTGGAATCGAACGCCCCCCCCCCAGAACTACACATGCTGGCTATTGTGTTTCGCAAAATGTTCTATGGGACATATCTACTGAACGTTTTCGTTTTCCCCACAATTAGAAGTTGCCAGTATTAAACACATTGGTGTTATCAAATGTAAAACATATAATTCATAAATGGGTGAATATCGCTTGTGTCCATAATACGCAGCATTAATATATACCCACATGACAGCTCATTGTTACTTTGTAATTCTACTCCACTACAATTCAGAGGTTAACCTGATATTTTTACTCCACTACATTTATTTGAGTTACTTTGCAGATTCTGATTAATGATGTGAAATATAAACAACCCTTAAATCAGACTAGTTACACCTGAGTAAAATTCAGGGAAGGTGATTGTCAAGTGCCAACAATCAGGAGAGACATTTGATAGTTGGTGCTTGAGAAGACTAAACATTTTTCTGCAATTGACATGAATGGAAATGAGTAATACAGTATATTCATTACTCCTTATTCTCTACTAATGGTTAATTAAAGACTGTATATTATGGCTATTTTGCACATCCCTTTCAAGATTTCAAGATGTTCTACTACGGTGTAGTTATGCAATGACTGAAAATCTTGGGTCACAGTTTCCTCAACAGGTTATGTGTGTATACCTCCACCATTAAACTGTCATATTCTGCACATTTCTTATACTACATACATAAGACTATAATTCATATGTATAATATCAGTTAAAATAAGTGCTTCAACATAGTTAACATTGCAGGAAAGCAATATATTAGACGTTAAGTACTTTGTCAGGCTTAATATTTATCTGTAGATAGATATCCCCAAAGTTTTTTCTTATTTAAAAGAGGACCATAATCTAAAGTATTATGTAATGTTTAAATAAAGGTTAATTCGTTTTTCTGTTTTGCACCTCCTCCTATTTGTACATCCTGCACTAAACTGTTTTATTGTAGAGATCACTTATAGTATCTTTTAGATTTTTTATATTCTATATTTCTATCATTGACCTTCTACTTTCCCCCTATGAAAGTATGTACTCTTAATATTTTTTTCATCAAATATAACACATAAAAACAATAATTCAATAACGTGCTTTAACCACTAGGCGGTGCACACAAGGTACACACAGCCATAATAACTGTATAACTGTATGTTGTAGTGCCGAGAGATAGGGAGTCGGAGGCGGTGCAATGGAGGAACAAAGCTGGCTTTAATGAGCAGCAGCAAATCAGATGTTATCGGGTCGCAGCCCGGGAAGAGAAGAGAAAGCAGAAAGGAGGGCACACAGTAAGTAGTCAACACATAACATGTCCGTGTGGGAACAATAGCCGCAACTGTAGTTCCATGTATGAATTATGACCCAGTGTAGTAATAGGTGGTCACCACACAAGCCCCCACAGAATTCAAACATGGCATCAAAATCCTCGCGTCCGGGAGGAAGCACCACAGGGGCTGAGGAGGGTGAGGTTGCAGGTGAGGGCTGGGCCATGGAACGGGCCGTCGGAAGGGGGCTACAGGAGAGGATAGGAGCCCCAACGAGAGCGAGAACAACCCGGTGGTCCCCAGCAGGAAGGAGCGCTGCCCGGCCGCAGGCGAGGGCACAGCGGCGGCGGGCATGAAATCCTCGGGAGGAAGGAACCGGGTCTCCGGGGGGCAGGAGCAGCATCCCCGGGAGGAAGGAGCCATGGACAGGGGAGAGGCCAGACGGGGTCTAGAAGTGCGCCACCCAGGCGCTGTTGAAAGCGTGGGCGACGTCCAAAGCCGGCGTGGAGACGAACCGTGAGCCGCGGTTAGAGGAGAGGCAGGCAGGGTCCAGAAGCGTGCCACCCAGGGGCTGTCGAAAGCGCGAGCGACGTCCGAAGCCGCTGCCGAGGTGAGGGAAGAGGCCCGACAGGTCCAGAAGTACGCCACCCAGGCGACGTCCAAAGCAGCTGTCGAGGCGAGACGGGGTCCAGAAGTGCGCCACCCAGGCGCTGTCGAAAGCGTGGGCGACGTCCGAAGCCGCCGTCGAGGTGGTGAAACAGCGAGAGTGTCCACACGAGGCCGACCGGCTGGTCGAACCCCCTCTCAGGCACCAGAAGAAACCAGTGTAGTAATAGGTGGTCACCACAATGTATTATTAGTGTAGGACACTTACAGTATGTATGTACAACATCTGAAGATGTTTTATTCATGTTTTCACATAATTTTACAGCATATTGCTATATTATTTCAGACTCAGTATTTACATTCTTATATTCAAAGAAAATCAGTAATATCTTTAAAAACTACAAGTCCTTTTATATCAGCTGTGCACCGTTATGGTGTAAATATAACCTATCTACGAATTAGATCAAATGTAAAAGTCAGCCGAATTAGTGTTGATACTGCAAGGAGACGTATTGTGTGAAGAGAAATTGAAGATGTTGTTTAATTGTTGATATATTTATTATCCACGTCAAGTATTCAGTTTCGGCGGCATTTCTTCCAGTTTTTCCAAAGGTCTTCTCATCAGGGCTCTATAAATAAAGAACTACGGCAGATATGTAATATGTAATGCAGCCGAACCGTGTATTACAATGCCGTTATATGATGACTTTCAAAGAGAAATGCAAGAACACTCGGAATTAAGTATTATTTGATTATTTTTTTATGTTTTTCCGATTTCATATCATATAAACACCAAATCCCAACATGCATTGCGGCTAAAACATCCAATCAGCGATCTTAAACCATCGCTGAGGATCTTGGGTAATCACTCGTTTTTTATTTTGAAATTCAGTTCCTGACAGTCGCCAAAAAACCCCGAGATTATGGAAATAAACCAATAAATAAAAACAAGGATAATTGTGTGTTATTGGTGAGTGAATAACAGTGTGTTATTTCGAAAAGAATAACAAATTAGAAGGAAAAAAAGATTTAAAAAATACAGATTTCAGTATCCTGAGGCTCTGAGCCCCATTTATTTTCCTCACAGACGGCAACAGAAGTCCGAAATTATACGATTTAAAATAAAAGCAATAATCGTGGCTTAATATTGAGTAAAATCATGTTTTTATGAACCACACAGCTTCCGGTCTTCCACGACCCGACCGGAGAAAAAGACGTGTTGCAGGCACGAAACGCATTACCAGTAGAAATACATTGCTTTTAAAATCGTCCTGTGTGACACGAAAAAAAGGGGATAATCGTGTTGGTGATCACGAATCAATAGATTAAATGTTGTGACTATAACACAAAATTCCGTGAGACTGGGTTGGATTATATGTCTATGAATTCTAGTAAAGCATTAAAGGTGGGGTGGGTAATTTTGGAGAAACCAGCTCGAGTGCGCTAGAATTTGAAAATACACAGCCGGAACAAATCTGCCACTTCCTTACAGAGCCCCTCCTCCAACACACACGAACGAGCACATGGCCAATGAGGGCACGAGATAAGTTTGTGCACAGATGGAAGGCTGACAGGCAGGTAGGGTCGTGCTTTTTACAGTACTACGGCTTCCACAGATGACATTTTTTTATGGATTTGTTGTCAAAGCACTTAAGATATTCATTGCTATCGGGATGTTAAGAGTATTCCATGGAATATAACAAAAAGTGTATCTCGAGACGGTTTCTCAAACTTACCTACCCCACCTTTAAGTAGCAGTACATGAAAAATGCTCAATTAAAAAAACAGCCAAATCCAGCCTCTCCTCCTGGCTGGCTGGAGAAGAAGGTTGCACAGCCACGGCCATGGATACAGATTCACTTCTGGAGCTAGATGGCAATGATGGTGGTGAGGCAGGTGAGCTATCTTTAGCCTCCGGCTCCGGCTGCCGCTGCACGTCAACATTGCTAACGTTAGCGCTCGATTTCGAGGACGATCTATGACATAAAAACGGTCTAATTTTGTCAGTTTAGCTGTTACATCTCCTTGTTCTCTCTTGTCCCTTATCTTTTGAGCGCTGCTCTTGTGCTTTGGTTTGCTGTACATTATAAATGCAAGCTATTACATTTTTTATAATGCTGCCGAACTTGCTGCTGCTAGCTACAATACAGTACAGGTTGATTAAACGGTACGCTTGTCACGCAAGGTATCACATGTCATGAAAGGGAGCAAGGTCATTGGACAGACTAATTACTAATTAATTTAGGTTGCTTGGTTACTTTGAAGACTGTGTGAACCGGTCAATGCCATTGGGGCCCGAACAAATAAATTAAATACATAAATAAAAATAAAAATATATAAAAACCTTTTTTTTGCATGGGCCCCTAGCCGGCTCTGGCTGCACCGTCGATAGTTACGCCACTGGTTGAGTAAATACTACGCTGCTGCTCTGGTTAACCTCCAGCATCACAACCCTGCTGATCACTTCACCATCAAAGTGCTGATGGGATGATCGAGTCTGCTGATAGTCCTCTAATATTCTGGCTCTCTGTCAAATAGTGTGATAGAATTTGTGTGAGTGTGCATGTGTTTACGTGGGATGCTTAAATTGACCCCTGGTTAGGAATATTTCATATGGTGGAAATTCCTAAAGAGCCTGGTAGACATTAAGATATAGTATCTACACAGGAGAATGTGGCTATGGTCAGCTTACATTTTATAAAGTGTATTTGAATACAAAGTATTTTCAATTGGCAGGACTATCTACCATGAAAATGCAATATATTAGTTTTGCCAAAAGAAGAAGAAGAAGAACAAGATATACTTTATTAATCCCTTACAGGGAAATGTCTTTCCCCACTCTGTTATGTTTACACATATTACACACACAGGGGAGGATATACATGCACAAACACAGAGGATATAGATGCACACACACAACCACATGCAGAGGAGAGGTGGCAGAGCAGAGGCTGCCAGGTACCCGGCACCAAGGGAGCAGTTTCAAGGTTAGGTGCCTTGCTCAAGGGCACCTTGGCAGTGGCCTTGGAGGTGAACTGGCACCTGTCCAGCTACCAGATCACTCACATTTTTTTTTGTGTGGTCCGATCGGGACATGAACCGGTGACCCTTCGGTTCCAAGACCAAGTCCCTACAGACTGAGCACCTGCCGCCCAAAAAAAAGTAGTTACATTTAGTCTTTTGATACAACATACAATGTTGGAAGGACTTCACACTCATTTTGGAAACAATTTAGATAAAAGGCCTGGCTTTATATTTTCCTCATGGCTTGACAAAAGACTGCAGGTAATTTGTGACTGATATAGACAATCTGTGGAGAACTTTGTGTGAAGCATTAAGCTTAGGCTATAGACTTGTGGGGATGATGTGAATGACAGCTTACTTTCAGCTGTGTAACATGACATCTGGAGTGTAAAACCTGAGCAACACTTCAAACAAATGTGATATCTCCTCGAAGACTAGCATGAATTAAGGTGCTGTATGCTCAGTCATGGTGAGTCAATTTCCAACACAACAACATTAATTTCCCCCTGGAGAAACCCAAGTGGGGGATCCACTCCATACACCTATTTTTCATCAGGAAAGTGGGTCACTTTTAAACTTGTTTTATTGGTCGTGCCTGTAACCAGGTTTCATCACTTCTGATCATGTTTTCCTCCTAATCCCACCCTGTTACAGCTGCACGATGGGCTTCTGGCTTCACAATGACCAAACGTCAGTCGGTGAAATGGAGTTGCGTGTGAGTGCATTAATATCCCTACATCAGGCATATGGCTCTGAGTTGGTCTGTGTGTGTAGGCGTGTTTCTGTTTCTGTGGACTGAATTGAAATGAGGAATAATGATTCATAAGACACACATGTAACTCACATTTTCTTTTTGTATCAGAATTTATATGTATGAAGCATCAGGTGTCTTTCAAAGCAATGATCATTGAACTTGCTTATCAAAAGTGAAAAGGATAAAACCGAGTAAAGGTTACATAATGTAGTTACACGGTCACCCCACTACAGCAGTGATTTATCCTACTTTGACATTCAACCTCTCTGACAGCTTTCATCTATTTCCATTTCAATCATTCTGATGCATTTGCAGAGCCATTACACCTATCAAGTGATCTATTAATAACTGACACACACACACACACACACACACACACACACACACACACACACACA
>CALSBZ010000003.1:4193357-4217130 GCA_943591055.1 Gobionotothen gibberifrons | reverse complement strand
CACACACACACACACACACACACACACACACACACACACACACACACTTCTTTACGTTATAATAATATTTCTAGTAGTTGTATGCTGTTACATGGAAGATGGAAAAAAAATGTTGACTGCCATTTTTTTGTTTTAACATGCTGTATATGTACACAGTGAATATATAGACAGATAGATACAAAGGGATGTTGAATGGTAAACAGTGGCTTACCTTGATGATATCAAGAGCTATCATCAATTACATATTTATCATCTATATCAATATTATATGTCACAGTGAAGTGGTTGTCAGCATTTATTGAAAAGCATTCTTTATGGAAAACGGCCTCAACGCTTCACGCTCTCAGTTAATGAGCACAGTTTTTATTTGCATAAGTGCAACTTCAAATGCAAAGCAGGAGATTTTTTTTGCACATGGAACGTAGGATGTACTGGTTGATACATATGCTATCTGTTCTGACCTCGGAAACAGCTTTACTAATCACAGTGTGCATGACGACATCAGCAACCAATGAAGCGATGTCATTTACAACTTTGCCTTTGAATGTTAGCATGCTGACTTTAGCATTTAGCGCAAGGCACCACTGTGCCAAAGAACATATGGTTGTGACTCTTAGTCTTGTTACTTTTTAACAAGGAGCGGTTTTACTAACTATAATCTGTTAATTAGCAGCATAATTCTTTGATTGATGCACATTCAAACTTTTTTTGCAACAAAATTGCTACTAACATGGTACAACAGTCGTTGCCAAGATGTATTTCCCAAAGTATACATTATTAAATTATTGGGTTCAATAATCAAGCCAGGATAAAAAATGAACACCCAGTGATTGTATTGTTTTCTCTAAATGTAAAGGATTATCTGCATTTCATTGGTGGTATGTATGTTCATACCTCACCCTGTCTGTGGGTGGCTGCATGGCACAATAAGCCACAGACAATAAAAGAAAGAAAATAGCTATCCGCAGAATGTGCTGTACATCAGTAATCTGCTCTGACGACTGTCCTGGTGTGGGCTTTTCATAGAAATAAATTGAATGGATCTGTGCACCAGGACAAAAGCCAAATTGAGGTATGGACGGACAAAGAGAGCAAAAGAAAAGTCCCATTTACTGTAAAAGAGAAACTGCTTGTTTTGGGAGGAAATCCAAGTGAAAATGAAACAGAAGACAAAGGAGAAGGAGGGCAGAGTGAGCTGATGTGGGAGAGAAAAATGGAGAGCATCGAGTTAATGAAAACACAGGAGAAAATACAACAACAAACAAAGATAAAAATGGCAATGAAGGAAAGTACATGTGTTTGTGTGGGAGCATCTATAGCAACACGTGTCCTTTTGTTTATGTAATACAGGATGTGCCTGAAGAACTCCTCCAGTCCTTTAACTGATTTCTCCCCTTTCACTCAGGTTCTCCACCCTGACTCCCAAATGTAGTAAAATGATAGTGAGTTTGAAGCAATTTAAAGTGGACCTATCATGCTATATTTCAATAATATATTGTAGGGCCATACCTATATAAAACATGTCTGTGAAGTTTTTTTTTCAAAATACCAAACAGATCATGCATTTTAGCCATGCCTCATTTAGCTTTATTTGCTCTTTTTTAGCCCTGTTTTTGCAAGGGCTGAATCTGTGAGAAGTCTTCTTCGCTGCTTTTGTGGCAGACTACAGCGCCACCTACAGGCCTGGCATATGTACTACAGCGTCTCCAGCGCTTTCGAATGGCAATGGCCGTGGCTGTCTCCTCCTGATAGGTGGAGAGTTGCCCATATAGGCGGAGCTCCTCGTTTCTGACGTCAGAGATATTTCAAATCTGTATCAGATCCGTTGCAGCCCCGTTTTTTGAGATTTGGGTATGGAGGAAAAGAGGTTTGTGTTTTCTGACACTTGGTGAGTTCCCTGACACACCGGGGACACATATTCATGTATAAAAGACGTACACAAGTGCATTTAGCATGATAGGTCCCCTTTAAGATTTCTCGGGGCATTTCTACTCATCTTTCTCTTGTCCTCCTCTCCATTGTGCACGCTGTAATACATGTATTTCATTCACTTTTCTCAACCTTTGTCATCCTTTTCACTCCAGCTTATTTTGCTGAAATCCTCCGTTATATGAGTCTTTACTCAATCTCCTCCCGCTATTCCTCCTGCATTCAATTCCTTGCAGTCTGTTGTGTTGTTCCCTTCTTTTTTTACTCTCCTTTTATATGTTCATTTTCTCTATACTACATTGCTCTTCATGTGTCCCCCATCAGATGACCTCCTGCCATCTTCTCTCTTTGTTGTTCTGGTTATTGTCTCCCTCTTCGCCCTGCTCCGTGCTCTTTGTGCCGGCTCCCTTCAGGCAGATCATTCCCCGCCTGACCTTGAACACGCCGAACAGTCTGCTGACACACTACACTCCCTCTCGCCCCTCTTGAATCTCTTCTCTCCCTCTTTCTTTTTTCGTGATCGTATATCATTTAGGTAATTTCTTAGAAATCACATGCATCACGAGCAACTATACATTCTTTATAGGTGTGCCCAAGTCGTCCAACTGGACACCAACACTGTGATTACAAGTCATGTTATCTTCCTTCTGAATCTTGATAGGTCTCCAGAATCATCTTTCCAGTAACTCATGCATCAATAAATATCAATCAAGCCAGACCTCACGTGATTCTCATTCTCGCCCCCACGTTTCACACAGAAACACTCACACACCTTTGAATTATATATGTTAACATCAATAAATCCAAAGACACAATTAAATGTCATCAACTCTATAATTCATGACCCCCCCCTTTGGAAGGTTTTCACCTGTCATCCCGATTTGCCAAAGAAAAGCATCTTGCACTGCACCACATGTCACACTGCCCTGCATGAACAAAGACATACAAAGACAGAACACTTCCTGCCGCCTGTCTGATGGAGTTGTTTGTGTGATGCCCCCCCGCTGCCAAGGAGCTTTTATTTCTGCTTCAGTGATTGTGACCGGCACAACCACACCCTTGGAAACTCATTTTGAATGTGGCAATCAAATGATGGAAACAAAAGGGTCTACAAATCAAGAGCTACAATTGTTGTTGCTGCTATCATTGTTGAGTGAAGTAGGTTTAAATATAAATAAGTAAATCTTATGAAGTCTCAAATGGGTTTGATCATTACCTAATTTGACATTTCTGAGGCTTTGGTACACAACAAAAGCAACAACGCCCTCAAGAAATGTGTTTAATTACAAACCATCTGTAATTCCAATCAAATGAAGACATGTCATTTATGGATTCACAAAGGGGTGATTTTGTTTGATAATATTATGTATACTGATCACATTTACATAAGACATTTACATATTTGAATGTCTGCAGGTGCGTGAAAATAAAAAATGAACAATAACAGCCTGGTATGGTAGGAAAAATATAAGTAATGAGGGTATTTCTGTTAAAATTGGGTTTATTGGATAACATAAACTCTACACAGCAGATTAAATGCCATGAGACAGTTCTACAACTCTGGTTGGCTTTTTTGTGAATAATGTATTATTATATATTATATACATTGTAAAAATATAAATAGTCAGGAACTGCTTTTCACATCCTTTAACAAATAAAATGTGTGGATAATTTCGCAAGGGGATGACGATAAGCATTTCTACTGTCCTGTTGTTGGATTTTACATCACACTTTTTCTTTTTAATAATAAGGAGGACACATTATTTTCCCAGTATGTTCACAACATGCTGATTCATGTCATTGTCGTGCTACGGGGAGTAAACTATATTTTTGAGAGCTCTCAAGTCACTGAAATCTATGGTTAATCTATTTCAGTTGGTTCAGCATCACAATTTTCACATCAGTCCATTTTCCTTCCTTTAAACTTACTGGTAATGTTGTTTTTCATTTTAAATGCAGCATTTACAGTAATCTAGTGATGAATATAAACTTATTTTTAGAGAAACCACAGGAACAGGTCTATTCTGTAAGGTAAAATGGGCCACCTGGGTCTCAACACTGACATCTGCTTTCAGAACATATCTGTTAACAATTTAGAAAAACTGAATTCTACACAAAAATATATAAAATATTTCGGATGGCATCACTTTATAGACACATTTGTACTAAATAGAGCTTAGATTACATCGGTGTGGCCTGAAAGGATAATCGTCTTTCTTATGTATTGCTTTATGTAATATAGTTCATTATGCTAAACTGCTTTGACCCAAGACAGATGAATTGAATGTTTAAGAGAATTATGTGATATTCACCTTTAACTGAAGCTACTTAATCTTCAGTTTGCTATTTATCTTCATTGGGCTCGCTCAGCCTCTCCCCTGGGCTCTGTGGCTGCTATCAGGTTATACAGTAAATCGTGACTGTGGTTTTAAATCCTCGCAATGGACCCTGCAGCACATGGCGGAGTGAAACCAACATGCTGCAGTCTCTTAAGGAGCCATATCAGCTCCCACCAAAACACTGTAATGGCACTCTAATGTGGCCATAAAACAGCAACAGCTCTCAAATATTATTTAAGCACATTTTTTGTTATTATGACACTAAACAGTCTCAACAACAGCCAACATTTACAGAGTAGCAACATCAACCGAAGCATTACATTAACAAATGAAATAACTTAATGCAGAAAGTAATCTGCATTGTGTGCTGCCTCAACAAGCTAAACAAGAGTGTATTATCATCTTATTTTAATTGAACATTACCCTTAAAAGTGATTGTTTGGTGCATTTCTAAAAAGGTTTATAGACCTAAACATTAACTTTGAAATGTACCTAATCCAAAACCTACCAACACTTTATATCAGGAAATAAAGCAGTAGAGTGAACCCAAAGAGTCCCAGTGAATTATACACTTTGGCATGGTTTGTGGTTATGTTTGGTTGTTTGGTCAAATTCATCACAGTCTACGTCAACTTTATCATGAAGCTCCTAGTCATAAATATTTATAATACTTCCAATAGTTTGAGGAGACGCCGAATAAAACAGTCATATCTGGAAAAGCTCTACCTTTTCCTGCTCCACAAATAAAACATTATAAATCATCTTTATCTAAAAAATAGGCATTTATCTTGAAAGTGCTTGACTTCAACACATTTTCAGCCTCACCTGTTGCTTAACACTTTTTAAATAGTGAAAATAACTTTTAAAACTGTGGACTCTGGAGTGCTATTGATGTCTTTTGTGCATGTTTCTTTGTCTTTAGGTACTGTACAGTATTGACTGTATGGACTGATTAAATGTAGCTTTTAGGTATTGTACAATCTTAACGTATAGAAGTAGTGAATAACGTTTTTGACCAGCCCTAAAATTGTTTATTTTTCATACAAGGGGTAAATGTTGTGTCTTCTAATTAGTAATGTTAGTGATTTTACATATATGACAACATTTACAATACAAATGCTCAAACTGGTTCTGCTCAAGAGGCTTTGATATAGTGAGTGTGAACAATTATTTAAATAAGTTCCTCAATTAAGTGCAACGTTGCCTTTGTTATTCAATGTATCATACTTCATGTGTTCTTACTCGTGCCATGTATTTTATCCTCCAGTTACACATTACTGTTTTGCATGTGGGTGCGGGTTTTCCTCTGTTCTCAGTGCAGATGTCAGGCATTACATTACATTATAGATAAGCCAGTCCTTTATTAGTATATAAGTGCTCTGTTAGTAATTCTATAATGACTACAGAACAATTATACAGAGTAAAATGAAACAGAGAAGTCTATTAAAACAAGAATATAACTTACAGTGATAGCTGAGTCAATAGGTAGTGTCCTCCCCTGGTCAAGTTTGAAGTAATGTAATGTAATGTAATGAGATGTCAGGCGCACGGACAGCTCTTACCTGCTTCGTACAAATGGCAAGTATTCCAGCCCCCAACATAGTCAAAAATAAACACCAGAGGTGAATGAGCCTTTGCCCAATGTGTTTGTGTTGCTTTCCCAGAAGATACCAAACAAGACATTTTGTATGGCTCTGTTACTCTATCTTCCTGCCCCTTGGCTTGCCAACCAGCTAAAGGAAACTACAGTCTGCTCCGAGACACACTCATTTGAGGTATTCTGTTCAAGTAGGTCTGTTGTAAAAGCTTAAAAGATGTGTAAAAATGTTGGCCGATTGCAGTGGCAAACCGTCAGGGCCTTCAAGGTATTCAGAGAATACCCTGGAGCACTCAGATAAAACAAACAAAAAATCGATTTAATTATATAAATAAAATGTATATAAAATGAATAAATGAGAATCGTATCTGTGTTGTTGATCTGTAATATTACAGTGTTACGTTGATTTGTTTGTCCTTCTCGGACCATGCACTACGCATTTCAGTGGGGCGGTGGCAGCGGGGGGGTGTGTGTGTCTACAGAAGGTCCAGTTGTGATAGACACGGTTCGACACTGGCCTATTGCTGTACTGCCCAGTTCCACAACCTGACAGCCATTACAGTGTTAATATTAATGGTCACGTTGGTCCCAGTTATGTGCACCATGACATGCATTATCATGATCGAAAGATTGTTCACACAAGGTCATTCTCTGACTCTACCAGTCAACCCCAGGGTCTATTTATGCATCTTATAATATGACCGGCTTCATCCTTTGGTGTTAGGAGAACGATTGCTTCATGAAGGCTGACAAGGCTGCAGCACTTCTCCTCCTTCAATTGAAGCAGTAAAAATACAACACATTTAGAGGATGAAACCACAAATGGTGAAGTCACACACTACTTGTTAATCTTTGTTGGACAATATCCATGACTGTGACTTACATTATTTAATATGTACTGTCAAGTGGTAACTGCATCACTTTAAATAGATCAAGGCCATAACCTCATATTGGGTTTTGTTGCTGTCTGAAATACACCATTAACCATGGGACATTACAGATAAATGTAAGTGTCAAGGTACAGTAATATGTTCCATTAACTTGGTGCATTTTTTTCCCAAGTGTCATTTAATGTGTCAGGTAAAATATCACACTTACTGTACGCTCCATTGATCATCAACCCTCAAGTTTTATACTGATACATTTTTTTCTGCAGATTCACGGAAACCAAGAAAATAACTTTTTTAGAGGCTGTGTCCTCTAAAGAATGCATTTCCAAAATGTAATTTAGCCTCATAAAAGTTGGACACGTTTTAAGGCAAAGGATTCCACGGAAACTGCATGCGTTTGTTACATCATTGGACTATTACTGTTGTTTCCCGGTTTTCAAAGTCACGACTACCAACATACAGAAAAGAATATGCACAGATTCCACAATTTCTATGTATGTGTAAACGTATACAGCTGTTGAATGTGTCTGTTTTATCTTTGCGCAGCAGCAATCTAACGCAGTTCCAGCCGTGATACTAGAATTTGAGAAACGCTCTGCGGTTATTGAATCCGACATGTAGGCACGGGGAGGCATCATGCATTTTAAGTTCCTCCCTACAGGGACAAACTCACAACCTCTGGATTAGTAACACAAACAGCAACACATGCAGCTTGGCACGCATGAATGCCTACAGAGGGAGGGGCATCTAAACATCCATACACTCTTATATCCCAACACACATTGGCATATAATCCAGATAACACATGGTGCTGATACAGAGCATATGGAACATGGAACACAGACCTTCAGGGAAACCATAGCAACCACTGATTAAATAATCTGTGTGCTTAATTGAGCAGCTGTTTTCCCCACATCTCACTGCCCTGTCAAATATTGAATATGATAAGCCAGCCCCAATATGGTGTCTAGCCAGCTCAAAAATATAATATAATTTAGTTTTTCCTGGGCTGTACTGCTCTGCTGCCCATAGCAAAGAACATATCTCCAAACTGAGCTGCTGTGGTGCTAAATTAGTTCTGCTGTAGTGTTAACTTTACTATCAGATGGGGAGTCCAGTTTGGTCCATAGATTTTCATACAGAAAACTTCTATAAATTATCATTGACACCAGGCTTGCTTGATATAAATCAGCTTTACTGCAGCACTAAAAACCAAACTAGGCGCAGGTGGCAGGGCTATGGAAATGAACTCAGATTGATATAACCAGTGTGGCAGCCATTCAGTGTCAGGTTCTCGACACAAACTGATGAACCCAAATGCACGACCCAGAGACAAAGTCTTGAATGTAAAAAAATGTAATTTTAATTTCACAGATCAGGTAATCCCTCTTAACAGAGTAGGTACTGGAAATAACAAAAGACGTTCACAAGGAGGAAAAAAATAGGCATAACAAAAAGATAACTTAATAAAAACTTAAGCCTACAAAATTAACAAAAGAAACAAAACCTGACATGAGCGAAAGCGATCCTTTCTGAGCTGAGGCTTGGCACGGCCATTCAGAGACACAAACAAGAGGAACTAACACAGGACAGGGGAGAGACAGGACTATTTAAGCATGAGGTGAGTGGGAACAGGTGGAAACAATCAGGGGCGGGGCAGACACTGATGATGGTGGGAAAAACACACAAGGGGAGGAAGAAGCAGGGCCTGAAATGAAAGACAAGAGGTAAGTACAAAATAAAACAGGAAATGGAAAACGAGACATGACAATAAACACAGAGACTGACTAGAGATGAAGAACCTAAATAAACAGACATGACCAGAAAAAACATGAAAACGACAGACATAATACATAAACATAACCAACACATTTGACGAGACACAACATTCAGGTAGGAGTTTGCAACCATACAGGAAACCCCTATTATACCTTTTTTTCAAATCACTGCATTTCCTGCAAGATCCAGTAGCATATTTAACTTATATGACTCTGTATACACCCAAGTGCCTTAAATATGGGTTGTTGTTGTTGTTATTATTAGTCTACGGGTGTAAAACATCGAAGAGCTCCTTCCGTGATATGGGTGCAGTGAATTTCGGTTTCTGCATAAGCTGCTGGAGAAGTCACATCATTATTCCTCTACCTGGCATTCCATGAGAGTGCGACACATAAAGCGCACATCACACTAACCACATCTGACGTTTTAAACGTGTGCTGTGTTGTCATTCTGGATGCTGGCACTGTCGTAGCATCATCTGTTCCCCTTGTACAGTTGTTGCTGCATGTTTGGTTGGTTGTTTTTATTGATCATCAATGATTGTGTCCTTCCCATAATTTCTTCCAATTCTTGAACGTTTCTTTAAGAAGGATGTCCTTTTGTACCCTGTCTAATGCCAACGTTTGTGAATGGATAGGTTTTTTGTTCGACGTAACTGAAAAGCATTAGAAAATGTAAAAAAAATCAAATACTGTACAAAGCAAAGAGATAAAGATCAAAGTGAATGTTAATAACAATTGCATAACATTTGAAGAATAATTCACAAGATAAAATGTACTTTACTGCAATTATGGAGTTATTTCTGAACCCAGAACCATGGTGTCAAAAACCTTTTGACAATACGTTTTATGTTTGGAATAGCTAATAGGTAGAAAGCCGAGAACTGCATGGTACAATTTAGCACATATAGCATAGTGGTGTTAATCTTGGTGCAATATCCATCCGGTTCTTAAAATGATAGTAAACATTTTAAAAGGTATTTAGATATTCTTTCCCTACACCTTCAAGACTGCATTTAGACATGAAATGATTGAAATGGAAAATTAAGTATTCACACTCCACCATCGTTCCTGTCCCCAAAAAGACAATAATCACCAGCCTCAATGACTACCGCCCAGTAGCACTCACCTCCATCATTATGAAGTGCTTTGAGCGGTTAGTCAAATCATTCATCACCTCCTCCCTCCCTGACTCTCTGGACCCCCTGCAGTTTGCCTACAGAGCAAACAGGTCCACAGACGACGCCATAGCCCACACCATCCACACTGCCCTCTCACACCTGGAACACATGTGAGAATGCTGTTCAGCATTCAATACCATTGTGCCCTCCAAGCTGACCATCAAGCTCAGAGACCTCGGGCTCAACAGCGCCCTCTGTGACTGGATCCTGAACTTCCTGACGGGCAGACCCCAGGCAGTGCGGGTGGGAAACATCACATCCTCCACCCTGATCCTCAACACCGGTGACCCTCAAGGCTGCGTGCTCAGCCCTCTCCTCTACTCCCTGTTCACTCACGACTGCGTGGCCACACACAGCCACCACTTCACCATCGTGAAGTTTGCGACCGTCATCAGCCAGATCACCGACGGCGACGAGACGGCGTACAGAGAGGAGGTCGAAAACCTGACATCTTGGTGCCAGGATAACAACCTCCATCTCAACGTCAGCAAAACAAAGGAGCTGATTGTGGATTACAGGAAGCAGCAGGGAGAGGGACACGCCCCCATCGCCATCAATGGGATTACGGTGGAGAGAGTCAGCAGCTTCAGGTTCCTCGGTGTCCACATCACTGAGGACCTGACATGGACTCTTCACACCACCACCATTACCAAAAAAGCTTGACAGCGGCTCTTCTTCCTCCGCACGCTGAGGAGGTTCAACATGGACTCCAGGATACTCTGCAACTTCTACAGGTGCACCATAGAGAGTATCCTGACTGGCTGCATCACGGCCTGGTACGGCAGCTGCACCGCCCTCAATCGTAAGGCTTTACAGAGGGTGGTGAAAACTGCACAGAACATCACCAGGACGGAGCTGCCATCCATGGAGGACCTATACTCCCAGCGGCTCAGGAAGAAATCCCTCCGGATTATAAAAGACCTCCTGCACCCCAGCCACAAACTGTTCTGTCTGCTGCCGTCTGGCAGGCGTTATCACAGCATCCGGACTAAAACCACCAGACTCAGAGACAGTTTCATCCCACAGGCAATAAGACTGTTAAACACCTGAACTGTTGTAACAACATCCATAACATTCATCTGCTACTTAGTAATTATTTATCTATTTATCTAATATATCATTCCAATAGCTTGCATATAGACTCTTATTGCACTATTTCACTTTTTTTTGTATTTACTTTTTAATATTTACTTGCACTATATTTTTCTGTTTTTCTGTATTATTGTGTTGCACTGTTGGAGAAGCCTGTGACCTAAGATTTTCATCGACATAACTACTCTGAGTCTGTAGCTATGTTCGTATGACAAATAAAGAACCTTGAACCTTCAATGCACTGATATGAAGGTTCACAAGCTAATCAAAGATGAGTGTGTTGTATTCTTTTGAAGATTGTGCCAAACAAGTTTTGGCTAAACATTTCTGAATGCTGTGATGAGGTTTTGTCTTGAAAACAGACAAAAGAGCCCTGAAACACACTAAATTCTCTAGGTGCAAGCTATTGAATTCTTCAGTCATGATTGGTGTTGTTCTTTTCCAGACTGAGAAACATTGCTGAATGCTTTCATGCCCATGAAATCTTAAACATACCATATGGAAAAACATAGACAAAGGTGCTATTTCATTCTCCACAAGCTATACACTGGCATTTAACAAACACCAGCCATGTACAGACATGAAATATAATGCAAATGTTGACAAACACTTGGCAAAGCAGCATTTCCACATTTACAATTCCGTCGTCCCGGACCAAATGCACTGTAGAATCAAAAAGGCGCTTTGAATCAGCTTGAAAGGTTTCTTTCTGGCACAAACAAATGTAAATGTTGAATAATTACCTTTTCAATGAGTTGACAACAATTATAACACTGTAAACACTCTTTCTTTTATGTAACCAAGAGAAGGAGGTGATTTATTTGTAGGATTGGTGGCACTTGAGACACATACTGTATGCAGTTGTGAAAGGCAACTTGTTGCCCTAGTTCTGTCTCCCACCTCCCCAGTAGTACAACACATGTTGACAGAACAACCACAGAATGACATGCTAACTTACACACTGGGGGCGATGTGTAAGCGCATGGTTAGACCAACCAAGGTTTGGGGAATAGGGTAGCATGATGTTGGGATACTGACATAAGTTAATCAAGTCCTTTGGTGGCAAATAATTTTGTTTCATTGGAATAAGCTACTTCTACAAAACAATTACAGTACTTATATAAACATATAATGCTAGGGAGCTCACTATGATTATACATCTGGAACAATCTTTGATGATCAATATGGTGAAAAACACAAAAGAAGTAGCAAAGATGAACCATTTCTGTTGGCAAGCCTCGGAGGATTCCTGGAAGGAACTTTAATATTCTTCTGTTCTTATGTGACAAAACACAGTGGAATACTTTTCATAGAAACTACAGAACGTATACCTCATCAGAGGAAAACAAAACATAACCCACTTTTTACTACTTATGCAACTGAATCACCAGCATCTTAAAGTGGTGGGCGAGGTCATTTTTACAATGTTGACTGGTGTGAATAAGAAATGCTTTTTATGTATTTAAAGACCATTATAATCAGTGCAGTTTCCATGGCAATTTTACCTGCTTGGAAAAGAATATCATCAGGAGACTGTCGACGCTGGGGCTAAGCCCAA
The DNA here is from genome assembly GCA_943591055.1 of Gobionotothen gibberifrons. Classification (NCBI taxonomy): domain Eukaryota; kingdom Metazoa; phylum Chordata; class Actinopteri; order Perciformes; family Nototheniidae; genus Gobionotothen; species Gobionotothen gibberifrons. The sequence goes on along the minus strand of CALSBZ010000003.1, from coordinate 4,204,766 downwards.
ACATAGCTCACCAACTCTTTTATTCTCCCGTAATATACTCCTGATGATTGTATTTTTTCTGTATCTTTCCTCTGAGGTTTACTGGCCGACTGTAAAATACATTTGAAAAAAATAACTGAATACACATCCCAAGACACCAGTAGATGTAAATGTACAATATTTTTTAGCAGGGTTTGTATTATCACCGTCATGTCAAAATCTAAACAAAAATCCTGGAATTCTACATCTATAAAAGAAGTGTGTCTTTTTAATTATTTATGTTTAACAACAATCTCAACCATAATTAGAGAGAAATGGTACATGTGTTGGGTCTGTGCGCGGTAACTCAAACGTTCCTGTGTCCTTCGGGAAATATCAGTGATTGGCTATGAGTAAAACCATGCAAATACTGACTTTCTCCTAACGTACAAATTGAATGCATGTATGGATTGACGTGATAATTGTTCATATTAGTTTTTACTGGTTTATTTCGAAACCAAATTCCCATATTGATGAAACCCGAGTAAAAGCTGTGGCTCTTGTGCCAGGTAGAGTGCTCAAACTGCCTCGAAAAATCTACTGTAAACTATTTTGTTGATCTGTCTGTTAGAAGACTCTGATAGGCAGTGATGCAGGGTAGTTATTTATTGTGAAAGTGAGATTGTATCCCAGAGGCAGACAGTATTGCATTGTAAATCGAGGCTAATAGGGAAGCAATTTAAGCGCAGCTGTCAATATCTTACAGCTATTATATTGTGCAATCAACATTTACTTCATAATAATAACTTAAAGCAAAAATTGTATCAATCTATCTTTAAAATTACATTTAAAGCCTCCACTCTGTTCCATGCTTCCCATCTATTGTCTCATTTTCCTCCGCACAAGCCCCCACATTCTAATTAAGGATTTCCATTTTTAGATGTAATTAAATAGATATAAATAATAAATAAAAGAAGCCTCTGTTTTCTTCTTGGAATCAATCCTCAGTATTTTTTTTCTGCAGGATTCACCAGAGACAGCAGCTCTTTATTCCTCATCAAAGATTATGACAACAGGGATACCTCATCAAAATCAACCTCCAGTCGATCTTATTTTTTCTACGCTGATGAAGACACTGGACAGATAATTAGAAGTGTCGGCTTTGGGATTCATCACAATGAGCAGTTATTTTATGCTCAGCTCGCGGATAACATTGTTTTTCCCTCATGTGCCAAACAATGTTTTTAATTTGATGTTGCTGACAACATGATTTACCTGAGTATTTTTTATTCTTCTTTCTTGGTCTGTATATTTCTGGCCCTATATGTTTCCATCCCTCTTTGAAATTATTGGTTACACTAACACAACTCACACACACCTTAGCGAGAACACAATGCACAGATATCCTCTCCAATCCTCTTGTTTGTCTGCAAAGAAGGCATTGGCGTTTAGTGGAGAATACTGAGAAGGAAGTACGATGTGTGTCAGTCTCGCTGCACATCAGCACACTCATCTGTCATTGCGAATGTTTTGACATGTCTCTGCAGATGTTCAGGAGAGCACAGGATATTAATGGAGTGTTGTCTCTCCACCTCAATTCATCTGATGAAAATCAACAAATATCATAGACAAAAAAGGGAAGAAAGAAGGTAAATGGAAACAGGGTAGGGGGAGGAGAGATAATAGGTAGAGGAAGTAGAAAATAAGTATATTTCCGCAGTGACTAAGAGCAGGATGCAATTTTATACTCTCAATACAAATGATGGAGATGGATAATTCTTCAGTGAGGAAATAGTCCTTGAGAAACATTCACATTCAATCTTGAAATGTTGGCACTGCGTGATCCCTTTCATCACGCAATGTTCCATAAATTATGAGGAATGCATGTCAGGGCTTCAATTAAACATTGTATTATTGCCAAAGACAAACAGAAAGGAAGCTTTATTTAAGCACAATGATGCACACTGATAGATGGGATATCTCACTTGTCCTCAGTTTGCTGCTGGGGGACTAGGGTTCTTCTGCATTATATTTTAATTCTCCGGATGCATCAATATTTAAACATTTTACCCAACAACAACAACAACAACCAACAAAGCAGACAAAAGACAAAAGAACGCTTTGATGCGCCGTTTGCTGCCAGGTCCATCCAAAGCAGCGCTCACAAGAAGACACTTTTATGTGTTTCCACCAAGCCGAGGCGTTTGAAACGAGCAATATCAGGTATGCACACACATTGTGTAATATTTAGCTGTTCTGGAAAAAGACGTTTGTGTGATTAGTTTTCTGTACAACAAACTGGATATTCAATTAATCTCGATACATTTTGGAGAAGTGACATTATCAATTCATGACAGTAATAGGTAATTGTCAGCCACCATGTGTAATTGCTGTGCCCTGAAGCCCTCACTCCGCTAGATTAACCCCAAACACATACCAGCTCATATCTCCACACACAACCTACTTGACAGTCATAATGATTTAATTTATGCTGCACAAACATCAGTTAGTGAATTGATCAGTGACTGTCTCTACGGCTTAGTCACAGCAGTCTTCTAGGGCATCATGCTGTCCCTAACTGCTAAAACATGAACTATATTCAACCAAATGACAGCATACACAGAGCAGCACTGGTCACCTTGAGCAAATATTGATAGATGTATTCCCCAAAGTGTTTTGCATGATGAATCTCATAATTCTGGACTTTCCTTTTGTCAAAGATATAAGATAAACAAACAATATCCTGTTGCTGTTTCTGTAATACTTGGCCCTGAAATCTTTTGCATGACAATGTTGTTTCTCACATAAACTAAACTAGAGTTTATTGCTTCAAATCAACTTTTGAGTAGTCAAAGAGAAAATGGAATCCTAAGAAAATCACAGAAAACGGCTCGTGGAGCATCAATTTGAACGTGGAAAATACGTACTAATCAAATGTTTAGTTTGACTTAAAGTTACAATTAAATCATTAAAAACATATAATACAAAAGTGGTCACTCCTAATGAATATCCTACATTTAGAAAATCAGTCAACTCTCCTTTTAGCAACATTTTAGTGTCATAAATGTCCTATTTTGGTTATAAGACATGCTACTTTACTGTTTTGTCTCTCATCCATCTTGTTTTCAAGGACAGCCGACATTTGTTTAACAGTGAAAATGCTCTCATAATGTCACAACACCTCTCCAAAAATAATGTAACATTGTGTCATGTTTCTCTCTTTGTTTCCTCTTCTTTTCATGCCCTTCTGGTGAACTTGGATCTTAGTTGTGCTTACAGTTATGTTCTGCCTGTCCTCTGGAAAGTGTGCCGCCTTGCCAAAACGTTCCCAACACACAGTCTCTCTGGTGTCTCACACGCGCACATCGATATGTCTCTTTCTCCTTGTTCTCTCTCTGCTGTCTCTCACCCAGCCACCCCTCTGGCGGCCGCTCAGTTTTTGTTCAGCAGGAGTGTGCTTCTGGCCTTTGTTGTGTCAAAGTGTTGCCAACTGTCTCCTCTCTCTCCAGGCCGCTGGCTATCTTTTCCATGTGTCCACCCACAGTGTCCCCTCTCTTGCTCTTATTGTCTTCCTCTCATTTTTTTATCCTTTCTATTTTTCTCTCTCATGTTCATGCTTTTTTTTCTATCATCTCATGTCCTCCACTGTACTTGGCTTTTTCAAGTGCTGTACTGTCATTTGTTCTTTCCTCTCATCTTTTTTCTTAATCCTCTATGCTTCCTCTTCTGCCTGACAAGAACAAAACAATGCTCCAACACAAATGCATAATAATATTGAAGGACAGACTGTAAATTGCATTGGGTTTACGTTGAGGTGTGGTATTTTGAATTATTTATCATTTTTATTTGTAGTAAACTCGTCTGGAAATAACGCTTGACAGATATAAAGATCACAGCCCATCACAGCGAGAGTGACATTTAATGAGACATAAATAGACAATGAAGGAAGCATAAAATAAACATGATTTAATCAGTAAAGGGCCATTATCGGGGGTTGATAGGTGTGTCTTACCCTCGATACAATCTAAATGATTCGCAGTGCCTCAGCCATAGAGACCTTTGTGTCACTATTACGTAGCATTACATTTTGTGTCAAATTTGTAGCCTAGTAACCACACATTTCTGTCTTCACGATGACAGTTTTAAAAAATGGGTTGTCAAGCTGTGTAGGTTGTTTTGGCAGTAAGGAAAGGTCAATGTATGTGGAAAATTCAGAAACGTCAGAGTTGTTGATGCTTATTGTTACGCTTCTCGATCCAGTGATCTGAAAGCTGTCTGCCATGTAAAAAATCATTCACCATAGCCAAAACAATATGTCAAATATAATTGGCAGATGGTTCCCCCTGTAAACCAGTTTGGTGCACACACAGAAGAATATGCATCCGTGTTCCTTTGATTCCTGTGAAAGTCATAATTCAATAGCATAAATAATTTCGAAGATACTAAGAAATTAACCAACAAAAGTGACAACTGATGAACTTGAATTATTTCGCTCTATTCTTTGCTGTGTCATTCTAGGCACAGTATTACTGTCATCACACTCGTATCCTCTGCCTGTCAATAATCCCCTCTTGTCTTCCTACACAGTCTTTTAGTTGTGAAAGTCTGAGTCAATTCAGCCGAAAATCAACGATTCAGTGTGCAGACATAACCATAAATTGTAAAATAACTGCAATTTTAGGTGACAACCTCCACTCATTCAGGATTCCTGCATTTCTGTGGCGCTCTACTGTTTCCACCGACTGTGTCTGCCAGTGGGACTGATTGTATTGCCTGCAATCTGCTGCGCCCGACCACACTGTTCAGACTCCATTTTAGCTGTGGGCCCACTGTACTTGAACTGGAAGCCTTTGTCACATAAAGTACCACTTGTTTTGATCCCTGAGGGAGGGAATTCAAGTGTTACAGCAGGGCAGAGTCTTATTTCCATTCACTGTTACTGTACAGGCTCATACAGTAAGGCCAGGATCAACGTGAAACCACCTGGAAAATCATGAATGACACTAAGAAATGTATTAGGTATTATGTAAATAGTCCTACAGAATGAAAATAATGATTTACTACCACCTTTTAAATAAGATGGAAATGTTATTACGGTTTAGTTATTGTGGAGACAATAGACAATAATAATTGTCTTCATATTGCAACATTATTAAATTACAGCTAATAGTGCAGGCTTATTTTATACATCATTTAGTCATAGAAAGAACTTTTAAACCAAGCAAAAATAATCAGATCCTTCTGGTCAGGGTCAATTTGCAGTGAAACATTAGTTCAAGGATATAAATATAATTTCCAAGTACAATTTGACAGGGTGTCGTTAAAATTCAAACTCACAAAATGGATTCGACCCAAAATAAAATAACTCTGACTCTGAACCAACGCAATGCTAGGCTTGTACATTGACAACTTTGTGTTATATTTATATACATTTGTATCTATCTCCATTACGAATAAAAACGGAATCAATTAAATATTTTCCTTCGACATATATGTAATATTTGTCCAACATGTATTTGACAACACAGTTCACTGGAAGTTTTCCAAAGTAAATAGCTATACTTTCAGTTTCAGCAAAGTGTGACGGAAGCTGAATTATTGAGGTCCATCTCGTCTTTTCTGCCTCTTGTTCTTGCCAACCTTTATTCTCTGTTGAGCAACCTATATAAGAAACCTCAGCAGGCTTATAACACATAATATACACGGACGCAGGAATGTGGTTCACCCAGATTCTAGGTTTGATTGAACAAGACTGGGAAATACAAAAGCAGTATCTTCAAGGCAGATGAGAAGAATGAGAGTAAGGGGAAAGTGTGTGTGGAGATCAAACGCTCTGCATACATGTATACTGCATGTGATGTGCACATATGTGATCATGTAGTCAATGTCTCCTGCTGTAATTAGGCGTACTGCTAAATATAGAGTTGGACATGAAAACATACTATAAAACAATTTTTTCCTGAGCTCCTGCCTCCGTCATGATGTATTTTTTAATAATATTTAATTAAAAAAAAAATTCTGAACAATTATGCATAAACCACATAGATACAGTAAAACCTTTTCTGCAAAGTGCAAAAATAATGATAGTACATTTGCATAACAACAAAACATAATAACAACGTCCTTCAACAACAGCTTTTATTTTTGCCTTTGTGTTAATCATACCCAGCCATTAAAAACACAAATATACAGTTAAAATATCTAAATTGAATATGTGTTGTAATATGGGACAGATTTCTTTATATTTCTTTATACCTGTTATTACTGTTTCTTCAACCCCTGCCATGACTCTTACTCAAGCACACCCAGGGCCGGCCCTAGACTTTTGGGGGCCCTAAGCGAGCTTTGGCTTGGGGGCCCCCCTCACTCTAGAGCGTTCTCACTACACACAACACGGAACCAACTTTTGTCTTATGATGTTAGCATAAGCACACATATTGTATATATAAGCATGTAAACACCGTGGACCTAACCTCCTCTAGGGTGGTCCGGGGGCATGATCCCCCGGGAAGATTTTTTTTAAAATATTGAAGTTAAAAGCATCAATCTGGTGCACTTTGAGAGCAACATTAAGAGATCTATGGATACATCTCTCAACACCCATATGAAACAGAACTGTAAACAGATTTTTCTTTATGGATATTTTACAAATCACTTAAACTGTATTCTTGTTTTGTCATATAGTATTTCATAACTGTTTTTAATGTATTCTCTCTGGCTGTCCATCTCATAATGTTCACATAGAAACTAGCTGTCAATAGGAATATCATTCAGAAGAATTATAATTTCTTGCATAAATCTGTCACAAGAAGAGTTTGCACATTTAAATTCAAGTGTTGTTATGGCAACGTCAGTGGTCAAACAGCCACATTTACTGCTGCAAATACGTTCAAACATGCTGTTGAAACGCCGTGGCAACTATGCCACCATTTCAGCTGACATTTTTTCAGAAATACTGTCACATAACATCCATATATTTCAGTGCTAGGTTGATGCTTAGCTAAGCTAATACCTTGTTTACAAGTGAGCCACCACTTGAGAATTGTCGTATTTTTTAAGAAAACATTTTCTTATGTCCATCTTCAAAAACTCTGAGTCCGACTGACAGTTTATTTTAAACATTGTCACAGCTCACAGGATTGGTACCTGTCAGCCAATAAGACAGATGTTTATTTCCATTCAACTCTCTGGTTGGTCTGGTGTCTTGCCTCTGTTGCATTCACTGAACACGGGAAATTACAATCCTGCCGTCCTCTCATGATGAGGTTCAGGTAAAGCACGGTTAATGTATTATATTATTGACTCAATAATATAATACATGAATTTGAGAGTAGGCAATCTAGGCATATTAACACAATTAATTAAACATACTTATCACGGCGACGGTGTACTGAGACTTTTTTTTTTCTTCATTTTTTCATTTATTTGTTTTTGTTGCTAGGGGGCCCCTTAGTGGCTGCGGGGCCCTAAGCGGCCGCTTATGTCGCTTAATGGGTCGGGCCGGCTCTGAGCACACCCCTCTCATTTTTTGTCTTTCCTGTTCTGTTATTCATCCAATTACCTCCTTTATTCTCTCATCCCTTTGTTTCTTCTTTTTATCTCACCCCCTCTCTCCTCATTTCTCTCTCACTCATTATTGTCCACTCTTGTTTCCTCTCTCACCCTCTTCACCCCCTGCGGCTAAATACAAGTGCCAGTATGCATTTGTATGTCCTAATTTGTGTGTGGTTTCCATACTCACATGCAGGGTTTGACCTTGTGCAACCAACCGTATCAGGGCTTCTCATCATTTTCCCACAGGTAGTGTATGAGCATGTGTGTGTGTGTGTGCGTGTGTCTGTTTGTGTATTTTTGTGTGTATAGATTCATGTATATGTTTGCCCTCTGTCCTTGTGCATTCAAGCATATCAGTAGTTTTCATATATGTTCACAAGTGTGTATGTATGTCTTTGTTCATGATGTGCCCATGTGGATGTGTGTGTCTGTGTGTTTATTTTTAAGCCAACAGTTTACCTGCAGGTGCAGTCTATTCAATTTAGCAGGATTCAGAGAAGAGCAGGTCACCAGTCAGACATTGTTCCATCAAATCACACCATGTTATACAGATGCACACACAGAATCTGCATCTCCCAGGCAAAGCTCTAAAAAAAACAATTCAGCGGCTTCACTCTTTTTGTTGGATTTCACCTCTGCGGGAAAGGCCAACTAGCCCGTACTTTGCTAAAAACTATTTTTTTTATGTCACTGTCATTCTCACCGGGATACTGGAATAAAGTGGAGCGACCATTAAAGGTAAACAGCAGCAAAAAACGGTAATATTCATATTCTTTAATTATCCAGTTGGATCAGTTATATAATAATGTATTTCAATGATATCTTTCTTTAGAACCCCCTGCTTCATAAATGCTAACTTCTTTCAAATCAAATGTCCCTGGTTTGTTATGCAGGTTTAACCCCATCCCTGTGTTTCCGGTCTCAGGCTCAAAAATGACATTTCCAGAACAAATGACCATAACTAGACTTCTAAAAGGGGAACATTAATAATCTTTTTTCTCAAAGTAATGATAAACCTGTGAGTTGGATGTAGAAAAGTCCGAATCAATATAGATGTTTTTCTTTTAAAGAAAATTCAGATTGAACATAGTAAAAAACTGTAAATTATAGTGTCTGTCCAAACATTATTTTGTATTTATAGTGACAACTACCCTTGGATGATGGGTTAGTAGACTAAAAGCTTTAGGAATCCAAAGTACAACATATAATAAGCACCCTGTATCAAGATTGATGCAAAACAAGTGACATTTGACCTTTTTAGAGGTTTAGCAAAATAAACTCCACCTCTGGGGTGATTTTGGTGGAAATGGGCGTTTTTGCCGTTTCTCTGGAACCCATTGGTCGATTTTGATGATTGACATCTCTTTTTAACCGTTAGAGCCAATATCATCGAAGGGGAATTTCCACATACACACCAATGTTACCAAAAAAAAGTGGGGGCTATGTGCATCTCACACTCTGAAATCTGAAAACGGAAAAGTAGGTTTATTGCTAAAGCCCCTGTCACACTGTCCCGAAATGGACACCCGATGGACACACGAATATGGATTTGTGAACTTTGCACGAAGATGGCCCCGAACCACACACGAAGGCAACATTTACATTACATTTAAGACATACAACTGCAACGAAAGTTACAAAAACAATTATGTTAAAGTACTACAGTATGATACTGTACTGATATTTTCAGACTTTGTTCTTTACTTTATCCGTCTTTATATGTAGAAGATATTAAGTTTTCTCCGTAGTGTTGTTTCCATAGCAACAACAACATTCTGTCAACTCGCCTTCAAAATAATATATTATATCCTTTTCAGTTTCACAGAACACAAATTGGGTTATTTACATAATATGTTTACATGATTTTGTTGTGCAATAAAACAACCCGATGGACACACGATAAAGGAAATGTTCAAATTCGGCTCTGATCGTAGCAACATCAGTGCCGGTCAAAGGTCTTCTTTGTTATTTATTGAGCTTTAAAACAAATGAATAACGACTAGCCTATATATAAAATACACGGAGCCTCTCTTTTTCCTCCCTCTCTTCTGACAGCGTCAGTGTCTGTCTCATGCAGCTGATCCAGTAATGAGTGACACGGCCGACAGTAAAAATAAACATATTTATAACTAGTTTAGGTAGTTTGAGAGGTAATTAAAATAGCTAAGGGCGATGATCTGACTTGAAGTGTGTGTTTTGCTCGGTTCACCGCTGCATCACAGCGGGAGGAGCTGCAGGTGAGCAGCGGAGTTTTTCAGGCTTCGGCAGCAACTTCGTGAGCGGTGGCAAAATCTTTGCCACCGTTCACGAAGTTGCTGCCGGAGCCTGATAAATTCCACCGGTGGTCATACGATGGCTTAGGATGCCCTCACGAATGCCTTACGAAGGGCAAAATGGACACGCGAAGTCAACACGAAAATGAACCTTCGGCAATGCTTTGTCATGCCAAATATGTTGCCACCGCTCCCGAAGTTGCTGCCGGAGCCTGAGAAACTCCACCGGCGGTCATACGATGGCTTAAGATGCCCTCACGAATGGCCCGATGCTGTTACGATCAGAGCCGAATTTGAACATTTCCTTTATCGTGTGTCCATCGGGAGTCAATTTCGGGACAGTGTGACAGGGGCTTTATGGATTATCAGAAATCATTTAAAAGTGACACAGACACATTGGATTAGCCTATGGATTAACCTTCAGCAGCGTTTTTATCGTTTTAATGCCATTGAAGACAACTTTTGATCAGACAACAACTAAAGTAAGACATATTCCCTTTTTGGCTATGTAGCGCCACGTGTTTTGATGTCTGTTTTTGTTAATATTGTCGCGAGCTCTTATCATGGAGTGATGATATAGATACCTATTGATTCTGTGTATTCTCACAATGCTAATCAATATGTTGGATGTGCAGTTACGATAAGTAATAAGGGTGTTAGAATTCTTTCGTTCGTGGCTAATTCAGAGGCTCAGCGTTAGCTTTGTGGGTTTTTTTGCAAAAAAAAAAAAAAGATCAGTTAGCTGAGTTTCTCCCCGTTACATGGATACGAAACACTCATAGTTTATTAAATATTAAGAAGCCCTCAGACGCTGTTTCCTGCAGATGATGCGTTTTTCCGCCCGGGGGCAGGTCGATGGGGTTCAACAGGTTAAAGGAACATTCTTATACACAATCAGAAATGGACTCTCACCTGAGAAATATCTCTCCAGAGCCCAAGAAGACAGCTATTTCTGACAGGTACGACAAGTAAACTGAGCTTTGTGTTTTAAAAGGGTAGAATTTCACATAAACCACGCTCATAATCATAATAAGTGTGTGATTGAATCTGTGTGTATGTGTGTGTGTGTGTGTGTGTGTGTGTGTGTGTGTGTGTGGTGTGTGTGTGTGTGTGTGTGTGTGTGTTATACATGTAACACTTTATTGTTTGTTTTTTAATTTATAAATGATTTAAAAATGCATTGCCTTGTAAGGGATAGCTCCTAAAACAAACTGGACTTGTCAAAACAATTAAAATCATTGTATTTAATAGTTCCCTAGTTTCTGTCAAGTGTTGACATCCAGTGTTTTATTGCAGGGATGAACAGTCTGATAGAGAAAGAGAGAGAGAGCGGCAGAGACCAAGAATCAAAGAAACAAAGAAATGTAAAGAAAATTAGAGACAAGAGGGGGAGGAAAAAGTCAAGTGCTGCTCTCTTTTCTGTGCTGTATTGTTCTCCCCAGAAAATCCTGAGAGGGCATGTATCTTGCTTTTAGATTAATGAATCTGCATCCAAATCTCCCAGGGAAAACAATTCTACAATTACTTCTCTCCCCCCTTCTATCTTTTTCAGCGAAGCAAGGACAATCACACGTGCGCACACACACACACACACACACACACACACACACACACACACACACAC